>JAIGNY010001658.1:925000-943965 GCA_020152595.1 Chiridota heheva | reverse complement strand
GGTCTACCCCGACTTCAATTCCATCGTCCACGTCCATCGACCGGAGATTGGCAACCACCCGTCGGAAACTTCTGGGCGATATAAATCGATGAGCTCGAGAACCCAGGATTTTTCGGGGAAAGAACATCACCGAATTCATATAGGGAGGTCCAAAGAACTACGCTTACAAAGTACATTCAACCAAAACTGATACCGTCATTGTCGGAAAATGGGAAGTGAAAGGCATCACTCTGGAACACAATGCCATTCAAATAGTTAACTTTGAAGCGATGAAAAATATGGTCAATCATGTGGATCCAGGAACCGGCAGGGCTTGGGACGATGATGAAGAAGTCATCGTTCCCGTCCACTACTCTAACCGCATCCAGAGAGACGGTCCCGGTAAAGTTCTCACCAGAGCCATCACCAAGGAATATCAACTGATCCATACAAAACGCGTCATTCAGCCCGATCTCACAACCCTCCCGTACGGATATTAAACCCTTCATCCCACAAGTCCCCTTACATGAAACGGACAGGTTCGTCTACGACAAACGAGCGATTCAACTAGACCATACGGCTGAATGCCAAAATTAGCAACCCAACCTTAGATGAAACCCTAATGAGGGCGGAAGGAGGAAAAAGAGTTACCATGGCTTGCCTCCTACGGTATCCTGCGTTGGTTGGGGCAGGTACTTTTACCCTACAATCACATGACACACCCAGTCAGGAAAAGCTGTACACCTCGTTAAAAGGACTTTATGGAACAGTCTAGACTATCCTGTGATGGCAATCCGATGACCCAGATAAAAAAATCTCAGGGGCCACTATACAAACAAGGACCAATCAGAGCGAACCTTCGGCGAAGCTATGACGTCATAGAAAAGCCGGCCTCTGATTGGTCGGGGTCTGTATAGTGGCCCCTTACTACAAGTCTGCAATTCATTTTTGCTTATTTCGAAGTTTTAGACCTTATATTGTAAGTAAGCTTAAGTTCCTTTATATAACCTTGACATTTGAAAAGATATGGTTACCAAACAACATAATTTTGAAAGAATCCTTTGCGCATTTATTACTAAATTATAGGACTAAGACCTTTTAAGATCCTTTTAGCAGGCTTAACTAACGCTTGAAAAGATGATCTTTTGCAAAGTCTGATACTCATTATCCTGGGAATATCCTAGAAATGCTATGTACTTTATGTGTTCATGCCATTGTTGTGAACAATGGCCAAGGGCCAGTCTAAAAATCAAAAATTATTTGGATAATTATCTGGAAGAAAGCTGGAGATTTAGTATTACGACATGAATTTAGAAAATTTTCATATCACGTCTACTAAAAGATGTAACAAAATTTATATTATTTAAATCCATTTGGCGTAGAACTTAATAGAAGATACAAACTTGCAAGTACTGTAAAACCATGCAGGAAATATGACGGTAAGGCGGTTAGTTTTAAATCTTGACAAATAATTAGATAAACAAGGGAATAACCTGATTTACTGTAATAAACCGTGGCTAGACGGGATCTACCTCTTTTCAGAAAGAAAAAAAACACATTAAATATAATTGACATAACGATCCCATAGCCGTAATCAGTGGCGTAGCTAGGAATTTTATATGGGGCGGGGGGAATTGAATTGAACCGACACGATATTTATTGGTGTAGTTGAGGTGACACCGAAGGTCTAAATTCGAGCGCAAAGCACTCGACTTGTCGGCGTGGGGTCCAGGGGCCAGCTTAAGGGCCCCTGGTGTGGTCCAGGGGCGAATCCCTGGTAGGGGTTCAGGGGTCGAAGCCCCCGGAAGCTCTTTCAAGATTAACATTTCAAGGACAAAAAATTCATGTCAAAGAGAGCTATAATACACCATATACAAAACACAAAATCATGAAAACGCATAAAGTGGAATTATTTTTATTGTTTACGTTTGTACATGGTTAGGTTTATCGTCACTCTTTGAAAAATATGTCTTGTCTAAAAGAAAGGTTTTCAATAATTTACTACAAACTTGTGTAAACTTTTTAAATGTTCTGTATCACGTGCACTCCAGACCCCCGCCCCCTCTCCTCTCAAGCTACGCAAGAGACATAGCCCTCTAGTTGTATCTGCTGTATTTTCCAGTTGTAGTGGTTATCGATTTGTCGTATGCCTGACTTTGGTATATCAACCTGACTGCCCGATGGGACTAGCATTGACCTAAACAAAAATACAAATTAAAACATGGCGCTATTTGGCTAGTGTTTTGAAGAGGGGCTAGAAAGGGAAATTAAAGGTTCTGATTGAGCATGTTGCAAAGTTTTATTCACATGTTAAAGTAAATAACAAATCCCTGGTAAAAACATCCAACGTCAAATCAGACAAATAGGCCAAAAGTTGTTTTTATCAAAAAGTCCAATAAACAAGTTTAATGGCGGATCAAAACCCTTTGAAGTACCGGTGAACTACTTTTGATATTGTAATTTAAGAACATCTACCATTCCTTAAGAGCATCATGTTTCACATCTTCATTTTATTCCGCATATTTTTGATCAAAAAAGAATAAAGTTGTGGTTTCGATTATTAATTTTCTTCTATCAACAACATTTACATGTATTATCAACAACGAGAATAAGAACACTATAACAGGATTTTAATTTTTGCTGTGAGTAATTATGTACAAATCAGTTTTATGTCATTTTAACTATATCAAAAAATAATTTAACACCATTACGTTGCGGATTTGTTATCAATTATAAGCTGATAGCAATTTCAAAACTTTAAACAAGAATTCCACGGTGGTTACTGTACTTTCTCTGTTATATGTATTTTGTTAATGAACTATTTTGTGATATGTAGTAATACCACGCATACCGGCGTGGAAAGCCATTAACCAATTTATGTTTCTTTTAATATCACTTGTTTATTGAAAAGTATATGCTAGCAGTTTTAAAAGTATCATAGTAGCATCAGTGAAGCTACTTTGATGTAGACACATATAGATGGGGTTTCCTCTGAATAAAAGAAAACAAAGAAATAATTTTCCATAAATATTGGGGTTTGTTTATTACATCATTAGTTATACATTGTAATTCCATGAGCAGAGATTTCTATCCAGCAAATGTTGATATCTTTTTCACAAATGATGTGCGGCTATAAGTTTACTTTTATTGTTAATCAAAAATGAAGTAAGCCGCATACATTTCTGCATGAGTACCATTCATTTCTCTGTATATAACTGATTAACTTATTACTTTTTATTTCAAATTGCTCATTCCAAACTCATAAACTTTAAGCTGGATGCCAATGACAAGAAGTGAAGCCCTTGATTTATAAAACTAAAAAAGGACATTCCTATCAATCAGTGATTGATTATTCCCAAATGCTTTCTCAATGGCTGTGTTACTATTTACACTGCTTATTCAACGATAGAATATTAGTTTTGGGATAAGCTTTAATGTCACCGAAAGATTAATTTCGAAGTACTCCCAATGGAGCCTATTTCAAAAATACCTCCTTGTTTTAAATCTCATTATTACATAGCTCACGGACCATTGGGCTTAGAGTAAAAATGGGCTGTACTTAATTACTCACACATTAAAAAAAACATTCATTATTCTTTGCCAAGTGTTGTACAAAGTTTCCCATATCCTCACTTTCCATACAATTCACCGTGACGGAGATTGTTATGTGCGTGCGTTGAATGATAGCAGTGCTTCCTCATCCGCGATATTACTAACAATAATGTTTTTCTAAATGTCATTTTACAAATAAAACCAATAACATTGCGAGTTTTAAACAGCTCAACCAAATCATGTGACGTAGTTTATATTCAGTTTCTTTCCATTAATTTCAATGTATACTGGTATATAAGTAAGATCACAGGTGGGATTTGCATGCTGACCTTTGTGTAGTTTACATTGGTTGTTCTGCTCCTTAAAGTTTCAAACAGTCAGACCCGACATGATAAATAACCAGGTCGGTCAGAATTTTCCTCTTTATTTTCTTTATTCTGAAAACCTTAGTTGTTGTGGAAGTTAGTGCTGAATATCATATTAGCAATGGATGAAGTCCTTATTGTGTGGTTATTTTAATTAAGATAAAGTGGTCTCACTATTTGTTACAGTAAGTTTGTGGTTATGATTTGTTAGGACAAATTTTTAAGGAGAAGGACAAGTCATGAGGGTGATTTTATGCTCTCTACTTTCGGTGGGAAAATCACGGTCTATCGGCAAGATCTTCTTATATCAAAGTGTCCAATCAAAATTATACATGCTGAAAATGAACACTTAATTTACTTTTTAAGTTTAACTGTTTGAGTTTAACCTTGAAATATGGATTTTGCAAGCTTTCAATAATTGAGACATTTTCTTAACTTTAAGGATGTGAGGATATTCTTAATAGAGCTCACTGTTTCATACCAGTAGTTTTGTCACAAAAATGGCCAAAATTAATGAGCGACGAATATATTGTGTAGATGCCAAGTGGATTACCTGATTACACATGAAACAACAAGGTACGTAAATTAATCTCCTGTAAATGTGCAGGGAAATTTGTCCAGGTGGTTTCTCTACCCGTTTGCGTGACTCCCAATACAGCCTGAAAAGTCAATTAATAAAGTAACGTCCGGTCGTGGCAAAACTGGATATATAGACTTATTGTTTGCTTGTATTGGTGATATCGAAACACCATATGATAAATACGAAAGACTAGCCATAAGATACTCTTTTGCACTTTTAAAGGAATAAAGTTATCTCAATTGACACTAAATGATACGTTTGTTATTGTCATAAGACTGGCGATGCGGCACACACATGAATATATCTTTTCACTCACAAAATAAACTTCTACAACTGCAAGGACTGTTTTCATTTTAAATCGACCCTCAAACATTTAGATTAAATAGTAAGGACGAAGCCTTCATTTTAATGGTCACTACAGAAAATTTAGCAGCTGACACAAGTTTTGTCAAATTGTAAGCCATCTATAATGATTGACAATGATAATTTTATGCAACAATTAGACAAGAAATGTTGATTACAATTACACTAACGATAATATGGATGTTGCTACAAAGGTCTAAATTATCTTCCTAAGCAAGTTGAGTTATTTGATAATATGTGTTCTTGAAATCGATCTTAAAATCATTTCTTGACTGAATCTCTCTTTTTTTCACTGCAAATATTCCAGACGGCTGACGCGTAATTTTGTGTTGTGTTTCAGATTGTTGTAATTGTTTACACTGACGTGTTTTACAACTTTTTATTTCCCATTCATGTTCAATACCTGTTTTGATGTATCTATAATTCTGAACACCAGCGTCAAATATCATTATTCCGAGAATAATAGAGCAGAATCAGCCCGCAGAACACATGCTGAATACTATGTTGATGCGCCTAGCAAACGTGTTCTGAATCAGAACTCATGTACGTCAAATTGCCCACCTAAGACAGATGACCGTACTGACTGACTGATCGTGATCGCGTTGTTTATACTACTGTAAACAGGTATCCTAAGTTATCAATTTATTTTGTAAAGTTTTCTTCGTGGATGCTAAAATTTCAATCTTGCTGGGCGAGATTGGACAATTTTGTTAGCACTTTTGCTTTTAGGGATGCATTCATATAAAGAATCAAGAACTAAGTCTAAGAAAATTTGACACCAAATAACGTTGTATATCTGTCAGTCTGTTACAGTGTTCAAAACATGTAAATGTCTTCTACTTTGAACACACTTAGGTGTTCTTAAAAAGATTTAAACCTGTTCTTAAATTGACTCTTGGTGTTCTATGTTGTAATGTGGTAGTTTTCAGAATAGAACGGCAAGTGGTCAGATATTAGAACATTTAGTATACACAGTGGCGTAGCTAGGGATCTAGGGGCCGGGGCAAGTGGTGCCCTGTGAGCCTCTATGGTATATAGGTATAATGGCATATTTTTCTAACGGGCCCCTTTATAGGGCCCGCGCCAGGTCCAATAAGGGTGGGCGGCTGCCCTCATGCCCCCTTTAGTTACGCCACTGTGTACATACCATAAACAGAACACCCATACGAATATCTGTTACATTTTAGTGTTCTGTTTAGTGTTCAATCTGTCAATACATGAACACCTTTGTTTGCAGAGTTAAAATTTGCTTTATGATTAAAAACAATTTCTCTGATAGGTTGATGAAAAGTTCATCAATCACATGCTGTAAAACAGGTTAGAATTCAAACAATTTATCTTGTAAAAATTAATAAACGAGGGAATATTCCATGCAAACTAGCATGAAAAGTAAACACGGATAAACGGCTTTGGATATTCATTTTCGTTTTTCTCCGTGACCAATCAAACTTCAAAGAGGAACTTATATAAAAAAATTCAAATGGTGAATAATCTTCACTCTGAATTAGACTTTTCGGCGGATTGTGTTCGGTATTCTCTTTTTCGAACTCATCCAAGTTTTCACAATGAAGGTCCTACTTTGTGTCATTCTTTTGAGCATTGCTCTTGTTTTGTCAAAATGTGAGATGGAATCTGTTGATGTTCCCGGAGAACATTCAATTAAAATAGTACCTGCGAAAAGAGAAATTACATATGATTTGGAAGGAAATAGATTTTACAGAGAAATTCGCGGTAATTTCATTGGTGAATGGCAAGAATACAAAAAAGCTGAAGAACCAGAATTTGATCTCGCAGATGACGAGTATTATGAAGAAATGTTAATGCAAGAAAAGAGAGGAAGAAAAAGAAACAATGGCAATACTGACTACAGTTCTGCAGACGTTGAAAAGATTTTGAAGAGGCACAACTATCTCCGAGCCCGTGTTTCTCCTCACGCATCTAACATGGAGCAGATGGTAAGTGACAATCATACATTCATATTACTAATTAATAAGTAATCTATATTTAAAAAACATATATATAACTTAACATCTAACCTACGGATTTAGGGAGGGTTCGTCAGGTACGGTGCATATACAATGTTATAAGAACCCTGTTAATAAGTTTCAGTTAAATATTTCACTATTTACATATATTTGAAATATCGAAATCGACTTTATTCCACTTCATATCTTAATATCAAATAATATTCATTTAGGAGATTGAACGTCAGTTACCTGGTAACTTTCGTTTGCATCCCCTGAAACCGCTTTCGGATAGGTTAAAAACATAAACTTAATTAGGCCTAAGTTTCGAAGATATAAGGTAAGATTAAGATTTGTTGTGATAATTATTTCCAACTTATTTCTATATTACTTCCCCTGTAAAATGTCTTCTTTTTTAAAGTTATTCATTGATTTACAGTTGTTTTTAATGTTTTACAACATTTGTGAACAAGGTTAATAATATGCGGAATGTTTTGCATGCATGTCTGCGACGAAATGAAACGTCAACAATTTGGGTATGTAATTATAATTTACCACCTGAAAACAAACTAGTCAACCACATTCTTTGATGCAGCTGATGTAGTTAATAAGGCTGTAAGGGATGTCACTTTGTTAAAGTTGTTTGTCTTTGAAAAGTTATTCATTGTGATTTACATCTGTTTTAATACTTTGCAAAATGTATAAACAGGTTTAATCAGATTCGGAAATGGGCTTCAGTGTACTTGGTTAAAGTGACAACTCCCTAACTGCCTAAGTTAATCAACAAGAAACTGTGTATTTGTATCACAACTGTAATATTGTATCATTATTAAACAGAGAAGTATTGTATTCTAATAATATAAGTGTAACTAGGAGGTGCTAAAATCTGTATGGAGACATGTAGATATTGGTGAACTGGGATCTGTGTCCATTCAATTGCTATAGATAAAAGAATACCTTTAAGATTACAGTTTTCTATTTTCGTTACACTCTAAAATGTTCCGTCAATGACATCTGCATTTCTTCTTGATATTGAAGGAATATTCCCATGGAATTTCATTTTCATTTATGATAGAGAAAAATTTAAGAAACAGATTTGTAAAAACACATGTTAATATCTCATTCCTAGAAGAAGTTATTGGACGTTGAATATTTCTCTTGCCCGCATAAAAATGACTTACACTGAGTCTAAGTCATCATTATGATATCTTCACAGCACTTCCTGTACTAATTTTTATGTATTTCTTTGAAAATTAATCGTTAATTTTTCATAATTCAAATATAGATTACAAGGCCAGATTGGAAAACATTATTGTAAATTTTATTCTACGTTATTCTTAATCATTTTTAAAGAAACAAATGTTCCCAATTATTTAGAAAATACAAAATAATTTTTCAAAGAAATACATAAAGAATAGTACAGGAAGTGCTGTAACAATGGTGACTCAGACCATGGAGCTATAACCTGAGTAGCTCCACGCTCAGACCAACAATCTCTTTTATGCGGACAAGAAAAAAACAATTGTAGCAAAAAATATTAACTTGATGTTTTCACCAATCTGCTTTTCGTATTGTCCTCTATCAAATATATTAAAATAAAATTCCATGAAAATATTCCTTCAATAAAGTATGCTATGGTTTACTGTTGAATAGCCACATCTGTCAAATCATCACCCGAAAAAGCTTCATGAAACACCTCGTCTTATCGCAACAGTCAGACAGTATTATTACAGTTGTTCATCGCTTAATACCTCAGTAGTGTTTCATGCATTTTTGAATATATTCGTAAACTTCGAAATTTTGGTAAAAGTTTTAGAAAATTGCGTAAAAATGAAGAAAATTTGAAGAAAACCTCTCAAAAAGTAATACAAATTTCACGAAAATGAAAGAAATTTCCTGAAAATTAAAGCAAATTTTATTCAAATAATAGAGATATCCCAAAATATTGAAGAGAATTTCCAAAGAAAAACTGAAAGGTGGTGAAGGGAATCTGACTCGTCAAAATCAATTCGTAAGAACTTGGCCCTTGGTCCCCCTGGCCTATCAGTTCCTACGCCACTGCGAGATAGCTAATCAAAATTTGAAGAATTTGTGGTGGGAAAGGGAAAATGTATGATGTGTGACTGGGAGGGAAGCTCAAGTTTGTTTTTTTGAAAGTCTCTAAATTTTTCTCCCTAATCTCAGTGAAATTGATGGAAAAGGACATTGCTTTTAAAATTTGATGGTGGGTATGGTAAAAACACAACAAATTTTGGCGCCACTTTTTGGTGCCACCGTACTTCAACGAATTATGACAGAAAATTTATAAAAAAAAGATTTACATATTGTAGAAAAATGCCATAGTCGCCCAATCATGCACCATAAATTTGCATGTTGATGCCTGCAAATTTAAACAATGGTTTTGATGGATCAATTTGTAACCAAGTTTCGCTATTGCTTTTCTGTTTCTTTTTTGGTTTAAATATAACTTTAACCACCTTTGCTAACGGTGCTTCTATACATGTCAATATACCTTTAATATGCTGGTTTTAAGAACATCGTCCTTCATTAACTTGTTAAATTGTATATATATATATATCCTCTTTGGAATGGAAATGTTAAGTAACAATATTTAAACATATATTTTAGGTATATTTCATTTCATTTTTGACTCGATTAGAATCACCTTTTGACGGTTTCAATAATCTATATATTAACAATACATGAGCCACGTGTACATGATGTCTATGATGCACATGAAAAATTATTTTTATTTTACTTTGTTTTTCATATTAACAATCATTTTTCTTTTGATTGGACTGAAATCAGGTGGATATCTAGGGGCTCCCCTTGTTAAAAATTGACCTGTTTTTGAAGGGGGTAAGGGGGAGGTGTGGGAAGGGGGTGGGGCGACTTTAGCAACGTATCTTAAGTAGGGTATTAGTGAGAAGGTTATTATTGTTTGGGAAGATAACACACATTTTATCGGGGCACATTGTGGTTCGGCCCTCTCTTTGTAAACCCCCTTGTTGCTTGAAATGTTTGTTCAAGGACGAAAATTACAAGAATTTCAACATCGAGAATCAATGATCAAGACGATTTCAGAAATAATAGTCTCCTTACATTTTCAGGGCTCAGACACTATTTAATAATAATGCAATCTGCGCAATCTGGGTGTTTCCGGAAGTAAATCTAAGATGAATTGTTGTGTTAACTTTAAAGAGAAATTTGTGCACCAACAGTCGATAGACAGTTCAGGAGTTTTTCCTTTTCAGGAGAAAATTATTTTCCCCCGAAGAGAAAAAAATATCAGACGCCATTTTGAAGATTACCCATGATGCCTCAAACAAAACAGCGTAACGCTATGGCACAGAATTAGTGTGGGTTCTAGAAATTTTATAGCCAAGTAGGTCAATTTCATTTTTGCATTTTCAAAATTTATACTTATTATACTACAAATTATCCAATTCCCAAATGGACATCCACCACGCCGTTTAATAAATAGTTAACGACAAACTTACAATTCTGGCCTGTTACTGCTGAGGATTATCGAAGTAACGCAAACACCATCCAGTACCAAACAAGAAAGAGAATGTCCATTTTACAAACAGGAATGCACACAAGGCAACCTGGTTACTTCGCACATACAATGACCGCATATAAGCTAATTAAAAACCGTAGGTCAAAGCACTTGTAAATGGAAATCAGGAAGTGATGTAATTTACATATGTTTTCCCCTTTTCGGGAGAAAATAAATGTTTCTACTGAAGAGGGGGAATCTCCTGAAGTGATAGAAATTTCAACAAATACAGATTGATGTAAAGTATGGTCAAACAGAAGAGCTTAAATTTGTAATAAAAGGAAATATTGACCAAAGATCATTATCTTACGCGCAATCTTCATCAGGTTGAAATATCCTAAGAATAAATTGAGAAACTTGTTTATAGAAGAAACATCAAACCTTCACGAACGACGAATGGCTGTCTGCACGTCTTTCGTGCACGTGATTGTATTGGAAACTTTTGATATGAATGTTCAAATGGATCATAATTGTTTTTTTTAAGAATTCTTAAGAATACTTTATCACCGACACGAGTATCAAATATTAGAACTTAAAATTCCCTTCACGCCCTCACTTTTCGACCGATAGTTTGTTTAAATGATATTAGTTCTTCTTGATTGAAAGGACTTGCAGACGCCTTGTTATAATTCTTAAACGATTTACAGAACCGTCGAAAAGTATTTCATATGGGAGGGGGAGGGGGCTAAATTAGCATTCGTTGAAAGTTTATAGCGCGTTACCGCTATCTGAGAGCAAAGCGCGAGATTTCCGGCGTGGGGTACAGAGGCCTGTTTAAAGGCCCTGGTAGCGTCCAGGCGAAGCCCCGGTAGGGGTGCAGGGGGCGAAGCCCTGGATGCTGATGCATTTTAACCCTTTTGTGGATTTAAAATGACCCCACTTAAAGCCATTTGTAGGGGTGTAGTGAGACAGGCAGACAAAGGTTTTTAAAAGGAATTTTCACTATGGGTCAATTTCCCAAACGTTGAAAAAAGTTTCACGAAAATTGCTCAGAAATGAAGAAAATTTCCAGAAAAGTGAAGAAAAAAAATCCAACAAATTGAAGGATAATTTTCGAAAGTAGGAAAAAAATGTTCCGAAAATCGAAGAAACCTGTCCAGAAATGAAAAAAAGTTCCTGAAAATTGGCCAAAACTTTCCCGAAAATGAGTACAATTTCCCGATATTTAGAGGAAATTTCCCGAAATCGGCCAAAACATCCCAAAATGAAGGAAATTTCCCGGAAATGGAGAAATATTCACGATTTGTTTCTCTTATACCAAGTTGAAATGCTTGTATTACTTTAAAAGTTTCTTCAATAAAAAGAATGCCGGGTATTAAGGCAGCTTACTAGGCTAGAGGCAGTCTTTCAATATTTGAAACGTCACTTTTTAAACTTTGCCAAGAAAATTAAAAATATGGGTAATGGGGCAAGTCCCCAAAGTTCTACCGCCTTTGGACTGTTGGACGTTAGTGTACGTCGTCTCTGGTAAATCTTTTGTTTGTTATTGTTCCGGATCCTTGTCCCCTGATCATTTGTATTATTTGAAACACATTATCACGGGCCACGGAGCAGTATTTCAAGTACAGGGGCACGCACATTTGAAACTACTCTCCCTCCCCTCCCCCCTCCCCCATCAAAATAATAAGAAGAATAAGATTATTTCGACGTGATATTGTTACAAATGCTTATTTTGTTATGAAACATGTAAACAAGTTGTCTTGGTCAGTTTAGGGCTTAAAACGAATTTCCAATAATTTTATTGGGGGCTAAGTACCATTTTGAAATAAAAATTGATTTTGAATAGTCAGATTACATGTATGGCATCAATTTTCAGGAAGCTTCCTTAATTTTCGTAAAATTAGTTTTCAATGTTTGTGAAATTTTTTCTTAATCTCCAAGAAGTTTCCTTAAATGTTTGGATAATATCATTCATTTTCGTGAAATTTTCCTCAATTTTTGTGAAATTTGAGCTTCAATTTTAAGAAACTCCTTCATTTCCCGAAAATTCTAATAATTTTACGAAGTCCCCTCACATTTCCGAGACGCTACAATTGTCTCTACGTGCGACATTTAAATGTTTATTATTCATTCTGCATGTTTTGATCCATTTATGGCACTTCTCCAGATCTTTCGAGTTTTTAGCAAGAGGAATAAACAAATTAAATTCCGTTTGCTAACTGTTCTGGATAACAGGAATCGGATTAGTAATGCCCGTAGTGGTCTTGCTATTTTCGTTCACCATTTTGCCGCCACTCAGCTTGTGTGTGCAGACATTTGTTTTGTACAGTATACGCATTGACAATATGAGCGCTCGCCGCTAGTTAGCTGTACTGTACCAGTACCGCGTAGAATTTTACCCACCTAGCTACGCAGATTTTGTTGCTAGGCAAATTCGTGCGGGGATTGCTTAAAACAAGCTGTCAATCATCAGACACAGAGAAGTTAATTTGTCAGAAAGTTTTCATATTTTGAATGAATTATTTATTGTAGCTGAAATGTTTTTTCTCAATTGTTTTATTTGGTAAACCAAAATTGTCACGTTTCCCCCTTTAGTCATGGGATGCCAACCTAGCAACACTGGCTCAAGTCTGGAGTGAGGGCTGTCTCAATGAACATCCTTCTAACTCCAACCCAGATTACGAAGACGTGGGACAAAACTTGCATATTTCATGGCCGAGCAGCAGTGACAATCCCCCTGATGTGGTACTGCCAACACAAGAGTGGTACGATGAGGTCGTCGACTACCATTTGTCTTCACTCTCTTGCAACCCCGAAAAAAAATGTGGTCATTATACTCAGGTAAAATTTACACCATAAGTAGTAGAGTAACTATAGACGCTCACAGAAAAATTACCCCTCCAAAAAATGTTTTTAAAAAATGCGAAATTAATCTGATAAGTTGAATCTTTAAAGTCTTCATTACCGCTTACCATTAACGTAAAAGTGTTTGCAAACTTCTTCCTTATCATTTTTGCAGTTAAAATTACCAAACAGTATTCTTTTTAGTGTTTCTTTTAAAACAATTCTTCTATCTCCATGGAGTAGGCCTTTATGGTAATTGAGTGGTAGTCTTTGATCCCAGTTTATATGAAATAAAAGTTATCAATACTTTTACAGTCAAACTGTAAGTGTAATCTTCGGGAAATAAGATTCTGCCATGATTTAAGCTTTGACTCAGCTTTGACCATTTGTTTGTAGACCAAGAACCTACCTGTGCCGTATAATAATAGTCAGCGTGTACCTTAGTGCAGGGGTTGCCATGATTGCATTTCCTTTCTTATGGGTACTTTCACAATAGAATTAAGATCCTGCAAAATACATATTTAATCAAGCAAAAATGTCTTACAAGTTAAACCCTAAAACTCTTTTCAATATTTCCTCCAAATTATTGAAACTCATTCTCATGTATAATATTAACTACATCGGCTTACTGAAATTACTATAACCCTATAAATCTAAATTTTTCAGCAGTTCTGAATGTGGTTGAATGCAATTTTAAGATATTGTTGTCTTATACACAAGTTTGGTTGCATGGTCAAACGAATAGCGGATTTTCTTTGTGAATAGAAAAGCCGCCCTAAAAACGAAACCCATCTCAATTGATGGCTTTGTGAAAGGAGAGAAATTTAACAAATCTTTAAGAATGTACAAATCTACCAGTAGAAACCATGTCTTTATCTTTAATCGAATTGTAAGGAATGTTATTTGTATAAGGATTATGGGAACAAACATTTTTTTTATAAAATTAAAATATTGTCAAGCAAAGTCGTCCCGGATTTAAGAGGACCCATTTCATTACTGCCGAAGAAATCTTCATGTTTTAAACTGATCTTTTCCGCAGGTTGTTTGGGCACACTCTTCTAAAGTTGGCTGCGGTTTAACTTTTTGTCCATTGGCTCGCAGAGGCACGGACACTACGTACACAGATGCATGGCTAGTTGTATGCAATTACTCGCCTCGGTAATTATTAGATATTTACTAGAGTAGTGTAGTATGCATCGTTTACACCCCGTTGAGGAGGAGATGTAGGTAAAGGTAATAGTGGTGGTGGCGACGGTGGTGGTGGAGCCCCTTTGCACTCCAGGAAATCGCACTTGGGGAATAAATCGCACACGCACGACACATATTGCATAACACATGCCACATATTGCATCACACATGACACATATTGCATCACACATGACACATATTGCATCACACATGATACATATTGCATCACACATGACACATATTGCATCACACGTGGCACATATTGCTCCACACATCACTCGTTTTACTCCATGCATGACTCTTATTGCTCCCTACATAACTCCCATTGCTTCATGTGCGATTTCTTTCCTAAGTTCGATGTCCTATAGAGCAGAGGGGCTCCACTATCACAGCCGGCACCACCTCCATCTCAAAGGGGTGCGAACGATGCATATTACACTATTTACTAACCTGTGTAAGTATCATATAGTTTCTTACCAGCCTTATTTATAAATACTTACTAACCTGTGTAAGTTTTCGATGTTAAGTTACCTGCCACAGTTCTAAATGTTTACTTACCTGCTTTTGTTTTTAGAAATTTACTTTCTTGCCGAAGTTGATATGTTTATTTACTTGCGTAATTTGTATGCTTATTTACATTCGTAAGTATTGAACATTTGCGTACCTGCGTAAGTTTTAGGTATTTATTTACCCGCGTAGGTATTGGATATTTACCAATCTGCCACAGTTTCGGATGCTTACTTCCCTTTTATGTCTGAGATGTTTACTTACCTGTCTAAATTTTAGATGCTTAAGTACCTGCGTAAGTTTTAGATGTTAACTTACCTGCCACAGTAAGAGTTTTACTTCCCTGCCTTTGTTCTAGAAATTTACTTAGCTGCGTAAATATACCTACGTAAGTATTGGATATTTATTTAATTGCGTAGGTTTTAGACATTTATTTTTCTGTGTAATTATTAGATATTTACTTACCTGCGTAAGTATATTAAATATTTCCCTACCTGTGCTAGTTTTAGATGCTTACTTTCCTGTGTAAGTTTTAGATGTTAACCTACCTGCGTATGTTTTAGATGCTTACTTATACCTGTGTATGTTTCAGATGTTTACTTAACGGTCTTGGTTTTGAGGTTTATCTACTTGTCATCCTGTGTAAGTTTCAGATTTGTATTTACCTGTGTAAATTTTATATGCTTACTACCTGTGTAGGTTTTAGATGCTTACTTACCTGTGTAGGTTTTAGATGTTAACTTACCTGCGTATGTTTTGTCAGCCCGTGTAAGTTTGAGATGTTTACTTTCTTATTAGTAGTTTTATATGCTTACATACCTGCAGTACCTGTGTAGGTTGTATATGTCCACTTACCTGTGTAAGTTTTATATGCTTACTTACCTGTGTAAGGTTTAGATGTTTACCTCCTGTGTAAGTTGTAAATGCTTACTTATCTATGTAAGTGATATATGCTAACTTACCTGTGTAGGTTTTATATGCTTACTTATCTATGTAAGTGTTATATGCTAACTTACCTGTGTAAGTTTAATGTACTTACCTGTGTAAGTTTTAGATGATTACTTTCCTGTGTAAGTTTGATATGCTTACTTATCTATGTAAGTGTTATATGCTAACATACCTGTGTAAGTTTTATATGTACTTATCTTATAAGGTTTAGATGTTTACTTTCCTGTGTAGGTTTTATATGCTTACTTACCTGTGTAAGTTTTTTATGTGCTTACCTGTCTACGGCTAAGAAGTTTACTTACACTCCGTAAGGTACAGGTGTTTACCTACGCAAATTTGAGATAATAACTTACCTGCGTAAGTTTTACAGATTTACGTACCTGCGATAAAAACAATAATACAGTTTAAGTTTACAAAAAAATAATAGACCCCATCCCACTTCGCCTCCCTCACCCATCTCATCCAATCCGACCTCTATCACACCCTACCCCCCAGAAAGATACCGTGGTTTCTCCTTTTACACAAATATTCAAGTTGGGCATATAAGGATGATAAATAGGTTTTGAGGCATCTTTTTAAACATAGGTAAAGATGCTGAAGTTTTTATTTTACTATTTAAAGAATTCCACATTCTTTTCCAGCACATTTTGTAGAATTTTCATTCTAAAAATTCATTAAAAATATAATGCTAGCTGACACTTTCATTTAATGTATTACTTTTATCGTTATTTCCTACCATGTCTCTGAACTGGGGAATATCTAATATTCTCTTTTAATGAACAACAATTTACTGGTCCTACAACTGCCAAAGCAAGATCCATTAAAACATACTGAGTAGGAATATATTCAGAAAATGAGAAATGAAAACCTTTAAGTCTCGTGTCTGCTTTGTTCATCTTCTAGCGGTAATTACTTAAAGACACCTCCATATTCAACTGGAGAAGAATGCAGCAATTGTCCAAATCGAACTTGTCAGAACGGATTATGTAGTAAGTATATATAGACAAGGTGGCATAGGTGTAGGAACCGGGAGGCAAGGGTTACGTGCCACTCCCACCACTTTTCCGAAAATGACAAAAGTGTCCCTTTTGAAAATGAAAAGTACCCCTCAATTACTGTCATAGGTACAAGAATTGGTAAAATGTGCACACGATCTTTTAAAAGAATATTACAAATTGCCCCTTTTAAAATGAAGTGCCCCCAAATTACTAACCCAATAGTAGGAAACGGCGTACTTTCCCTGACTTTTCTTTAAAGAACATTTCCTCAATTTTCGAAGATTTCTCTTACAAGTTTAGAACAGTCCTAGACAATATGCCTTTGTTGTGCGTTGATCATTGATTCTATCTATTTACTTTTGTCAGTCTCATATGTACGAGGTAATGTGTCCCCCATTGAAAAAGTGCCCCCTTTTATAGATGAAGTACCCTTTTTACTTTGTTATTTTGTGTTGATTAATTCTATCTACAGATACAGATATTTATATGACTTGGAAAGTGCCAATAAGCAGTCCAGAAGCATGCCTATTAATAGGAACATTCATAATACACGAGAATATTGAAGTCATGCAGCCATATTTTTCAGATGTTGCGATAGAATGTCATAGTTTCTAATTGATGAACTTGAAATATTAAAACTTGAAATATTAAAATTCATTGTGTTGAAAAACATTTGAATTTTAAAATGGCCGTTTCCGCCTAAACGCCTAGCTCTATTGTCTATTATTTCTAATATGTCGTGAACATCAACTGGGAGTGGAACAGATTTAGTTATGACAGTAATGAAGACATTTTCATAAGTTTTAAGTTTCCCATATAATAATAATAATAATAATAAAGAACATTTGCTATTGCGCTTTTACCAGAGGATACAAAGCGCATTACAACAATAACATGTACAAATTAACAAAGAAATACAGTCAACAGAATATGATGTGTATGAGCAAGCAATTGTTCAGGCAGAGTTTGAAAATAAGAATGTCTTTAGATTCTTTCTAAAAGACAGAGAAGAAGTACAGTTCCTTAAGTCCATTGGAAGAGCATTCCAGAATTTTGGAGCTGATGCCGAAAAATTATCAAAGATAATTTTCCAGAGGTATTTCAAATTTGAAATATGTAACATTGCATAAGGCTTTAACATTAGGATAGCAAAGGATCATGGGAAATATCACAAAATGGCGGCTTCCATGTAGCAAAATGTTCCCATTTTTAGGAACATAAATGTTTCCATTAATAGGCATGCTGCCGGGCTGCTAAGAGGTCGTGCCTCTACCCTACTTTTCAAAACCTTCCTACACCCATGCAAAGAGGTACTGCACCAACACCATGTAGGTATTAAGAACACCTCCCTGTCACATCGAAACGACAGTTATTTTCAGTGTATGCTATTGGCTAGATAATCAATTTTTGTGAATGTGTAAACATGGATTTTCTCGCTGTTTTCTCTCTTTAACTATTTAATACGCTTAATTAGTCTGTTAGTGTACATATTGTTGCAACATTACTGTTTTCCTCCGTATAGACTTATAAGAGCCCAAAACATTTCGACAGGCTCAAATACTATTTCCAGTCAGAGGCAAAGCTTCACTATGAAAGGATGATCACATATTCCTTACTTTAAGGATTCACGTTCAGTCAAAAAGGTGCTTTATGTCAGTAACTTATGAATGCTACATATTTGATAGTGTTCATGAAAATTATGTAGAATTTCAAAAACCACCAAAGGATTTTAATATTTTCGATGAATATGATGAACTATTCCATAAGATTATTACATGATAAGAATGTCTGTGACCAACGAGATGCGAGTAAATAAGTCGCTGGTTTAGTCTGG
Organism: Chiridota heheva; assembly: GCA_020152595.1. Classification (NCBI taxonomy): domain Eukaryota; kingdom Metazoa; phylum Echinodermata; class Holothuroidea; order Apodida; family Chiridotidae; genus Chiridota; species Chiridota heheva. The sequence goes on along the minus strand of JAIGNY010001658.1, from coordinate 925,344 downwards.
TACTTAATTTGCGCTGCTATTAAATATCACTATTTGTAGTAGCATATCTACGTAATATGTTGAGAGATAAAATTATTTGAGAAGTACCTGAAACACTCTGAAAATATCATTATTCATATCTTGACAAGTTGTGTAACATTTCTTAACATTGATGTTTTTCTAATTTGAACAGCAAAGTGCTCAGTGGGGATTAAAGGATGTGGTGAGTATATCCTTCACATCAAAACATTATGAGTTTTATTCCCTGCATGTGATGTGCGCTTCTGAAGGATGCCGATCGTCGCCCACCCTCTTTTCTGCGTTTAGTCTAAAATATGTCGCTTCAATTGCTATGTACACAATTG
>JAIGNY010001658.1:905000-922500 GCA_020152595.1 Chiridota heheva | reverse complement strand
AATATTAACTTATCAAACTCGCACGTATCAGTTTTGAGAGAATTCTAAATTGTTTCTTCTAAGTACCGTATTCGGCAGTCATTCAGCGTCCGTACTTCCGTTTTTCTACTTTCTTCCGAGAAACGAACGATTGTTTTAGATCATAGTTTTCCATTTGTATCTGTTGTGGTCCTCAGGATACGGCAGGTCTAGTATTACTGAGTACATGCTGAAAATTCGCCATCTTTGATACAATAACTTGCAATTTTTAGAATTAATACAAACTTTCGTAAATCAAACTAATAATTTTGATATATTTTGAAAAATATACAAATAAATACTGCGTGATTATTTTTTTAAAGTAGGAATCAGGAGGAAATAATTTGAAATGTTACAAATATACAAAAAAAATCCATGCAAAGTGTAATTGACAATATTTGTTGGGCATTATCATTTTAAAAAGAGGGGAACAATTACGTATCAGAATAAAATTATTTATAGTCAGTGAACTGAACAAAGAATCCAATTGTATATGTTGCTGAAGTAGTGTTTTTGCAATTTATACAAGAAATGCGGACTTCCTGACGTACTCGAATGCCTCAAAACGTTACATTCTTTGTAGGACTGCATATAATCAGAACAGAATAACTCTCCGATATAACCAACAGAGTGGGAAGGAAGTGATTAAATGTGAAGTAATGCGATCACTTTCTGGAGTGGAATTGAATTTGCTGGTTTAGTGCCGAAACACTTTAGTTTTTTGGCCAAACTAGAAATCTTATCATTGTATAATGGCAATTGAACTTGAAAAGATGTATTTGCAATTGAACCTTTAAACTGTCCTTATAAAGACTTCTTTAGTCTGAAATCTACGACCACGACCGACCCCTTTTTAAGGGGATATGCTTGTTACACTTGCTGTGGGTGACCTGATCCGAAACACTGCAAATTACCGAAATTAATTGGCTTAAAAAAATAAACACATCACGCCCGCATCACTTTTCCAACTGTGTTAGGGTGATAAGCTAATATCTGTTTTTACGGGCTTTATCTATAAACCACCTTCATCCTCATTAAACTTTTCGGACTCTCACCTTCCACTGTACGAGGACGTTTAATGGTGGTTTCTACTCTAGAGTGACTCATTATATACCAGCCTGGTTCTTTGATCACTTCGTGAACTGGTATATATATTCCGTCTCTGGAAAAACGTTTGAAACTCAATGTTCAAGATGTGTGGGCATTTTGTGAGGGAATAAGAAAATGAATCAAATGTATTCCTCGTCGTTACTTTAAAGAATATTTCAGTATAATTTTACATATATAATCCACAAACAAACATTTTTATCGGAAACATGTTTGTGTTTCAAATGAAGAGTTAATGGAACATCCGTTTATTTCTTACGTTTAAAGCCGATAGGATCATCCAACCGCTTCACCATGCCAATATTGTGCCCCGATATTTACGACATTGCTACTCACAGCGCATTTCTTAAATAATGAGAGAGAGAGTTGAACACACAATTACAATGACGGGGTCGTCGCCTGCGTATTCGGTTATGATAGTACAAAAGCTATCACGAAACGCTTAATACGACCCGGACGAGAACACGTACAAGCTGTGTCTTTTTAAACAACTCCCGAAATAAACTCCGTACGTACAGTGTATGTATAAATATACACTGTATGTATGAAGTGCGAGGGAAGTGATGTGAACATTTTGGGGGGCCTTGTGAAGGGCAAATCTTCCATGCTAACAAAGAGCATTGAGTGCTTGCAAATTGCCAGGAAGTACCAGCTCTTTCATCAAAAGTATATCAGGAAAATCTCTTGGTCATAAGATGACTTTCACGAAACCCTTGTTCTGGCATGAATGTTTTAATAAATTTAACATATATATTTATTTATGTCTTATAATAACGAATCTTGCGCTAAAATACCATTATTATCAGTACAAATATCAATAACGCATTTTACAATGGATCGTGCAAAGGTATAATTGTTTTAGACATCCATACATCCTTTCAGCGATAACAGTTTTCGATGATTAATTATATTTTGTTTATAGAGGAATGCGTTGATAATCATCGTTATTGTGGTGCAAACCCTGGTTGGTACGATGACACAACTTGTAGCGATGCACCCTATATTCCGGAGTATTGCCCAAAAATGTGTCATGTTTGCTAGTAAGTTTATAATCTGTCCTTAATCTTAAGGATAAGTAATTTATTATCTTTAATTAATTATCCGCAAACTGAGATATAATTGTAAAATAAGCTTTACCTTTAAGCATAGTCCATTCAATAAGGAAGAAGGGAATAATAAAGGTTGATTGATATGTATGATATAACCAGTATAGTCTGCCAATGTAAATTAGTGCTTATTCTAAAGGTTAAAGATTTCAGTTCTTAAACGGTCGTCTGTATTTTGGTGTATAGAGGTGCTGTGGCTCAGTGGTTAAGGAGTAATGCTAGTATTCGAGAGGTACCGAGTTCGAATCCCGTCGGGAGCGTTGCATGGTGTCCTTGACCAAGACACTTTATTTGCTTCATACCACTCAGTTGTAAAAGTACCAGCACTGCTGCGGAGTTAATCTGCGATGGACTGACGTCCCGTCCAGGGGGAATAATGTACTATCATCCGCTTGCCCCATGGAAAGCACCGACTCAATGAGCCTAATGGATTTGATAGATTTAGCTTTAGCTGTATTTTGTAGGTCAATGTTTGATGTTATTGCATAAATATATCTGGTATTTTATTACAAATGAGAAAGGGTCGGGTTAAAAAAAACGTATGTAACATTATGATGTATCTCTTTCTATCTCGTTTTCTTTGCAGGCTGTATAAACAACACTGAAATTTTTGTCAAAAGAAATCTAATCGAAGAAGTTCCACGTGTGTAAGTTGGAAGATGAAATATAAGTGAAAAATAAGTAATTGCTGCAAATTGCAAGACAATATTCTCAAATACATATTAAAGGGATATGTTTTCAATCGTAAGAAAAAAATTGTTGCTTTAAGTTACCGGTTTTTTTCAATCTCGTTGGATGGATATTATTCAATAATATATATTATTTAATAAAATCAGAAATGCTTTTAAATAGAAATATACAGGATAACAATTGAATGTCTACTGGTCAAGATAAACAGTAAACTGGTAAATATTGGAAGCAATATATAGCACCCTTACCTTACTGCCTAACGGGTTCTTTCAAAATTTTACGTAAAGATTAATGTTGAGCCGGTTTGTTTATATGCGTATTTACTGCAGGTTCAAAGAAATTAGGTCCGAGTAGAATGACCCGACTTTAGGACGGTCACGCGCGAGTACAAAATCCTTTGAAGCGTGCATTAAATACGCATATAAACACGATGTTAAAAACATTAATCAACAACAAAAAAGACTGAAATGCGAGAAAAGTTTACGTACACTTTTTCGCCTTCTTAAGAAATTCACCAGTTGCAAAAAATGGACTACGCCAAATGAATTACTGAAATACTGAAATACTGAATTACTGAATAATGCACGAATCATAACAATGAAAATACTCCATGGAAATTTTACAAAGTTATATGTAAACTGGCTTAATATCATTTGAATCTTCTGTTGACGAGAGGAAGCATATAAAGTACAATTTGGCAATTCTAACAGTTACAAATTGCTAGTAGAATGTATACAAGTTGGTAATACCCGCCACAAATACATAACCATGTATGTTACAGCATAATTTTGTATCATGTCATTTTTCATCATATAAGTAGGAATGTCCATCTGTTAAACTATAAACAATTCCACCGTATACTTTTTTTTAAATATTTTAATGGATTTGAACGAAAGAAATGAAATAATAAATTAGATATGTACTCTACAGTTCATTTCCCCCTTTTCTATCATATAAGTTTTCATAATATTTATATTAATTAATTGGACTTTTCTGCTACAAACTTAAATCTGAAAGTTGCAAATTGGAATGCCCATCTGTTAAATTATAAACACATTAATCATTTATATAAATATGTATATATATATATATATATATATATATATATATATATATATATATATATTTATAAAATGAATAAATATATATATATATATATATATATATATGAATATATATATATATATATGTATATATATATATATATATATATATATATATATATATATATATATATATATATATATATATATATATATATATATATGTATACATATATATATATATTTATATATATATATGTATATATAAATATATATATATATATATATATATATATATATATATATATATATATATATATATATATATATATATATATATATATATATATATATATATATATATATATATATATATATATATATATATATATATATATATATATATATATATACATATATATATATATATATATATACATATATATATATATATATATATATGACCAATTTAAGCTGTAATAAATAGGGGAACTTAATACGATGGAAAGCATATGGTATTTATCTTCCAATTAAGAAATATAATGATCACTCAGTGTAGTTACACTGTATCTCATTTTTACAGATGCCAGAAGAGTAACATAATTAAAATCATACATGTTTGCAAAAGTTTCGGTTGCAATAAAACCGCTTCTGAATTGGATTATTTTACCAAAAAGATCATTTTTTCATTGCTTATATACCCAAATAAAAACCTGCAGTTAATTGCGTTTGGTCACCAACAAAATTGATTGATAGGCAAACGGGACTTAAACTGCTTGCGGATCAAATTAGAACGCGTCCTTTTAATGTCAAGGATAAAAACTCCACCTTATCCCACACATATATCACGTCGATCGGGTTTACCCATATGTAGGTATTCCACATGCTAAAATTAACATACGGTTCCTATGTTAATCCCATAGGGCCCACTTGAGATACTCCATACCCACATTAGCCTGTGTGAGTACCACGTATTTCCAATTTGACACCCACATCGGATTGTTGGCTGGGTAAACACTTTTAGCATGTTTATGCCAGAATGCTGCAAGAGCTTAGATACCATTGATGTATCAAGTACAGAGAGCTTATAATAAAAGTAGCATTGACCAAATCAAGACATCCGCATTTATGTTTTACAGGATACTTTCAAAAATATATGAAGGTATCTAATTTTAATATCATCCTTTGGAGATCAAAGCGGTTGTTCAATCAGGTGATGGTAAAGCTTAAAGTGTGGTCAATTACCAGCAGTATTCCTAACATTCAAAGAGAATCTAAAACAATCCTTACCAAGTATTCTGGCGTTTGAGCAAATGTGACAAACTATATATTAAAGATTGGCCTCTCTTGTCATCAGAGACACTGCAGTCCCTAATTGTAATTCCTGAATTATCCACGACCAATCTGGCAGTCGTCCTTTGATCAACAACAAAAAGGGCCTCATACAATTTTGTCAGATTAATGATAAGTAAATTCGGTCCAACGTTTTAATATCAAAATTTCTAAATGTGTCTCCGAATTACAATTTTGAATGATATTTTGCCACTTAGCAAACCTAATGCTCCACTTAGCCATAATTTCTCAAACTCAATTTTACGGTCTGTTTACGGTAATGGTAGTCGAATTCTTTGACTTTACACGCAAATCATATAAAGGAAACGAGCTTACGAAATGTCATATTGCGGCAGCATACTTAACTGCTTAAAGGAGAATCTCGTTGCTTGATCCGTCACCAATGACGCATACACATGCTAGTAACGTCACTTTCAGGGCAGTAATTGATTGTCTTGTCGATGAGTGTGGAAATATTTTGACCAATCAAAAACGTCTGACAGTTGGATTGTAATGTATTTCTATTTCCACGTTAACACGATATCTGGCCTTTTAAGAACTGCCATTAAAACAATACTATATTTAAGAAAATTAATACTTGAATAAGTGAGTTTTTCTACTCAAAATTGATGAAAAAGCATTAATTCCCCCTTGATATAATTCATAAAATAACTTGATGATTTTGGTATCTTTATTTAGTAAGTAACCTAACAGCCAAAGAGTAGCTGAAATTGTTTGATTACTATCATCATGATTTATAAAGGTGGTACATAATTCAGTGATTCGGTTAGGTTTATGGATTAGTTTGGGGTAATGTTAGATGATTTGGTACAAGACGTTTTCTGAATTCCCATAACAAAAGTATTCAAGACCAAGACTGAAACCGTGAGGAAAGGTCTAATTCTTTTCTTTCATGGTCTAATACATTTGATATGGCTAATTATTGTATACTTGTAATCACCCATGCAATAGGTGATAATGTAACCTAGAATGAGACAAGAAATTATTCAATTATCCATTGTAAATTTATATTGTCAGAGTGGGGGAGTGTAGAACTTCATTTGCTTTTAGAATGGGTGCGGGGAGGGATTTGAAAGAGATCAAAACATTATTATGGCAATTGGATTGTTCCTTAAATGCCAGATATCGTGTTAACATACAATAAAAGTCAACGTTTCTGATTGGTAATGCACAAATACCGACAACCAATATCAATAACCTCCGCAGAATTGACTAGCACACTGTACATACACATACGCGCACACCCACACATACACACACACACACACGCACACACACAATGCGTACAGCATGTACTTCATAACAAATGATCCCCAACCGAATGTGACGTGAATGGTATGAATATTGCAATTTTGCAAGACGGAAATCCCTCTTTAAAAGCCAATATGCGCTCAAAACTATGAATTATGCGAAGATTTAACTGGTATTTCCCGAAATGGTTTACAAAAATCTTTTCATATTCGAATGTTTTGATAAAATCTCGATTTCTTTTTTATTTTTTTAATCCATAATGTCCTAATCAATGCAGAGCACTGAACTTACCTCGATAGATATGGCTTATTACAAACTAAACTGACTGACTGATCTTGCTTGGATTTGAAGTGATTTTACAGATCTTGGAAGAAATTAACTGACTATAAACTACATCATTTGATATTAATATGATTGATTTTGGTGCCTTCTTAGAAGAATTTGAACAGTTGAAAGGATTATTAGATAACGCCCAGTCAAAGATTTTTTTTTTTTTTTAAACCTTCATTTTGGTAAAATCCTTTGTATTGAAATGAACAAAATCCGACACTTCTTTTTTACGACGAGCAGATGAGTAAATACGGTATACGATTAACGCCCTCAAATTCAGTAACAGGAGATTTCGTTCACTTTGTGAGACCTTTAAAGACTTACTGTTTTGAATAATAATAATAAAGGCTGTATGAAAATTAACCCGTGCACGTTGGGAGCCCTGATTGGTTGGTTTTAAATTCTATAGCTTTCAAACACAAAAATACCCTTTCAACTAACGATTATCAAGTCTGATGCGCGTGTAGTTGTCGTTTATTCTAGCCAGCTGTAAGTATACTCGAAGCATGTTTTCTTTACGAAATATTTTTAAAGATCCCAAAATGCTTACTATACGGATATTTATGCTGTCACTCAGTAACAATGCAGCATTGACAGATGGTCGAAAGGTCAATATCTTCTCTTAAATTTGTCATACGTTTAACTATGCAACGAAGAACGACGTAAAATACTGAAGGGTGTGTTCAAATCTTAATTTGAAAACAATTATCTAAACGTCGTTTATCAATACTTTATCAAGGATAAATATAATACTTCAAACTTAACAGCTTTCAATTGTTCAGATACGATTAACAACCCCTGGCAGGGGGTAAACTTGATTCGATCGACAGACGAAATTCTCCCAATGGTCTTAAATTTTCACCTAGTAAAATAATGTTCCATACAGGCAACATTTCAAAAACGACCAATAAGGAGGCAGAAACACCCCTATGCGAATCAGTTTGACAAGTGATTTACATAGAGGCTACGCTTACTTTCTTCCTTTTCCGTTTCCAATAGGTACCTAATTATCAATTATTAAAAGTGGTGGAGCATGACATCACATGAGCGCAAAGTAGTTGACGATTAGACAAAATGGGTTTTCGAGTTTTTCAACAATAGAAAGAAGAAAACTAAATAACTAAAAAACTTGATTTGAAAAACTAAATTCTATGTCCGTCGGTTCATATTTTAATCCGTCGGTTCAGATTGGTGCCGTTGGTTCAACTTGCATTGACATTGCAGGTGCTTATTATGTTTTTAGATTTCTAAAACGGAACTTTCTCAGAGAGAGAGAGAGAGAGAGAGAGAGAGAGAGAGAGAGAGAGAGAGAGAGAGAGAAGAGAGAGAGAGAGAGAGAGAGAGAGAGAGAGAGAGAGAGAGAGAGAGAGAGAGAGAGAAAGAGAGCCTTCAAACCAACCATGAGTATTCTAAACAAGGAAGAGGCATTTGTATGGAATCGGTTATGGTGGCATATGCTTGCAAAAAGTCTACGTCTACAGAGTACGGAAATTTTACTGTTCGAGTGGTGAAACAGGTATTCTAAAAAACACTTGGATCCTTTGTATTTCACCTGTGTTTCATCTCGATTTCGAAAAGGATCACAAAGAGAGGCGACACTAAAGATTTTGCGAAAATTTAGGTGCAGAATGTACAGAGATACAGAAATGTACGCCTTCATGTCGTAACCTTTTATGCCTGGTTAAAGAGATACGATGTAACAGCATTGAGTATACGTTCATTGAAATCAGATCTTCAAGCCGTGTACTTTTCCGCACTGAAACTTTTATGTAGATACAGAAAGAGCGCCACTATTGATGTTCTGACGTCATTGTTGCTTTGCTCTGATTGGTCAAAAAGAACATAAAAAAGAAACTCGTCGAGGCCTGGTTCATTCTTTCATCAGACATCAAAAAAGCATCATGGAGACTAGCGTAACATCTAATTTCAACAATACGGGAGACTGTTCCGGACGAAAACGTAAAGCAGCGCCATTGTCAGCTACAATCTATTCACAGGCATCAAAGACACTACACCAAAAAACAAAGTAGCAAAGACCCCTTCGGAAATCACCAGGCGTAGGGTGCGCGGGAATTCTGACATATACGAAGAGCATACTGATGAAGGACACTTCACACCGCAGTTCTACAACGCTTTAGGTTGTCTCGCTGCGCTTATGCCCCCTATAGGATGCGGCATGGATGAAGAAAGAGAAGTTCTGGGACGTTTGTTGAAAGAGGCCAAAAAACAGATAAGTGTGTATGGAAGAGAAGGCGGAGAGTGCAACGACAAACTTTCAGCAGGCCCAAACAGCATCGACCGTCGAATTCAAATCGACGGAAGAAGAGTTTCTCTTGTTTAAAGAGAAAAGGAACTAGCTGAATTTCGTCAAAGCGATGACGGAGATAACACACGACTTGCTGGATGCCCAATTGAAATAAGCCACAAAGGTCAACGTCCTGATCGACACGGTCGAAGAAAGGAAAGGCAAAGTGAAAGAGATTCGACGCTCGCTGATTACAGATCCACTCGCGAAAGACATTTTCAAGGAGTTGGAAAAGGGGATGAAGGAAACGGTTAGCAAAGACTACGAAGAAGAAAAGGTGATCAAATTACTGAAAACGTCATCTACAAAACGCTGGGAAGCTACGCCGATCAATTGAGCCATCTTGCTGTCAAATGCAAAGTGATGGATTGTCTGTGGGACTTGATTATTGCACAGGAATCTTAAAACATTGTTTTGTATTTGCATGTGTTTGATCATTGAAGAAAGAAAAAGAAAAAATACATATCAAAAAAAAAACAAAAATGAGGGCGGAAGGAATACAAAACCGTGGCATGACTCTTACGATACCACTAGTTTGGTTGGGGCAGGTCCTTTAACCCTCGTGGGATTCTTTTGATAAGTCTCTTAAAAACATTCAAGAAAGAGAAAATTGCATGAAGACATTCAATGCAGAGAATTGTAGTTCGAGGCTACCGTAGAGTTCAAGGCTGCCATCCAGAGCAACATCCCGAAAGAAGGTCAACGACACGACCTACATGATGCCTGGATAGTCGGTCAACGACACAAACCCCTATGTTGTACCATGATACCTTTGTACATGAACTTGTGTCCTGTAAATCTGGTGAAGTTGTCAAATGCCACAGGAATAGTGTCACGTAGGCTCTGGGGTCACAAGGTCAAAAGTCACAGAGCTATAGTGACCCTGTTAGCTATTTCCTCCACTATGCTGTATGCTTAAGGAGATGAGATCAGCAACTCCGTGGATTGCTTTCTTGTTGAAAAACAGTCAATTTTTAAGCATTTTTGGACTTAATTTATATTTCTAGGTCTTCCTTTTTCAGATTTTTGTACTTTGTCCGAAATATTGACCAAGTTTTTTCCTTCAAAAAATTACAATCATTATTTAAAAATGCGAAAGAATTAATGAAATATTTAATGAAGTTCTGTGAAAATTTTGTTTCTGATTCAATAATTACAATGGAAAAAATACATATTTTCGTGGTCTTTCATCTTCGGTCTTCATTTTAAAGGTCTTTGTTTTAGAGATTTTGATAGTCTTCCATCTTCGGTCTTTGTTTTAGAGGTCTTCTTATTAGACACACCCGGAAATTATGTCATCTTTTTTTAATACAACAGTTTCTATGTCATGAAAATCGGTGGCGACACGAAAGAGAGTGGGAAATTGAGGGACGTTTCCAGAGCTTCCAACAATAGAAAATGGTTTACATTTACATTAACTAATGCATGTCTTCCTATTTCGCTTTTTGAGGTTACACAAAAAATCCGAGGATAAAAGAGGTTATTTTCGGGCATGCGCAGTAAACTGTTTTAAGTAATAATTTTGTGGTGATTGTATAGATTATAACTCGAAAGATTTATATTTGCTATTTTAAATTATGAGGCCTTGTTGTGTACTCGGACAATAGATAAAAGAAATCTTCTGAGCGGAGACTATAACAAATATGTTGTCTTAAGATTATTAAAACAAATTCTGGTGAACTAGAAGTTTGCGCTGATGAAATTGAAGAAAATATCCTTAGTTTTAATTTACAGCAATACAATTTGAAACATTTGCACCTGTATTTATAATTTTATTCAAAAACCAGTGCTTACTATTATGTTGATATAGATCAATTCAAAATTGGAAAGCTGCATTGTGGGTAATGGTTGTAAAATATCTTCCGATCGGACAATATGCATGCGACCGCCACCCAAAACAATTGAGCACAAATACTGACCACATGTGTACGTACTATACACTGATACATGACACAGTTCCAACAGTGTTCATGAGACACCGTTTACAGAGTTGGGCAAAACCATATTCAGTCACGCTCACTTATACAAATTATTGAAATGCAAAAATTATGACATTGTGAGTATGCAGTTATGTACATATATAATCTAGGGCCAGATTAAGCCTTGTTAGGGCCGGGAAAGAAATAATTTGGGGACGTTCTAGAAGTATTTGGAGCACTGGAGCAAAGCTTTCTAGAGTGAAGAACGCTTCGCATGCCAAGTGGAGAGCTGAGGAAAAGCCCCTCACTGATAAGATTTCAGCTTCTAGGTTGCATACTTTCTTCCCTCTAGATTGGGAAGTAAAATTGGGAAATAATTAACATCAACTTTAAAACATGGTAAAATATAATCAAAATTTGGTAACGTTTTGATAAACTTTTGCAAAATTTCCTGAAAATTAAAGAAAATTTTCCGGAATTGCAGAAAATGTCCCCATGTGGGCTACTGTTGGAAACTTGACCAGTGAAATTTTCCCACATGTAACCGGGAATTTTTGGGGCCCTTGTCCCTTCCGAGGTGACACTTGCAACTTCTTAAATCATAAGCGAGAGTTTTACCTTTTATATCTGTCGCTTTTCCTTTAATAATAGCGTTCATACGTGATGTAATATGAACAAAAGTTTTCAACCGCAAGATTTGTAGTCTTTACAAAAGTTTATAACAATTTAGCAAAATAGACAAATACAATTCTAACTTCTGGAGGGCCGGTCAACATGGTCTTGGGACAAATGCCACTTTTGCCCCCGTTCTGCTGCTGACATAATCAAGCCATGTATGAAGGGCATAGGACATATGGTTGTGTAGATTTTACATTTAAAGATTTGTACCTCAAGCTCAGCCCACTTATTAATGTGCATCAGTGGCGTGGTGGTCGGGAAGCTAGGGGCCAACCACCGGAGGACGCTTAGTGCTCACAGGAGCGCACAAATTACCGGTACCCAAAGAATATGTTATTTTTTATTCTCAACTTTTGCAATTTGTATCATTACAAAACAAACGTTATAAATGTTTCTCTCAAAGCTTTATTCTTGTATCAAAACATGGAAATCATCCCTGGGATCCTACATTTGAACATTTGTTCCAAAATGTATATTCCTTTAAAAACTTAAGTGCACAATTTAAGTGCAGAATTGACACGATTTTAAGCCAGTTTCTGATACCACAATCACGCCAACCAAACACGCTAAGCTTCCAGAGGCTTGGCTCCCCTGGGCCCCTACTAGGACTTCGCCCCTAGATATGACACAATTTTAAGGAATGTTTCGTTTCCAAATTACGAAAAGCACGGGACTTCCGACGCCATTATTTATTTTAATTTTGTATATATATATTTGTTTGTTTGGGGAAGAGGGCGTTAAAATGCCCTTGACTCCTTCCAGTTAATCATGACCCACCACGCCATTATCCTGGACCCCTATACTAGAGCTTCGCCTATGAGCCCAACACTATTTTTTCCTTCAATTTTTTTAATTTTCACTTTTTTTTTACACATTTTGGAGCATCAAAAACCAGAAATCCCAGAGCTTCCGGGGACTAATGACGTCGAGAAACGTGATAATACATGTTCACCTAAAATTTTTGGTTGATCAATCCCCCAGCCCCTGCTCTGCCGCCCCTGCATATAAAAGAGTAACAATACGGCACATTACGGACCCCAACAGTACCGTATATCGTAAGTAACATAATTCCAATGTCAGGAATGTAACAGACTGATAACAGACTGACAGAAAATTGCTTAAACTTATGTCAAATGCACTGCGTCGAAAGCCCTGTGCTTTTGGTAGCAAAAATATTGATTAATATTGTGTCAACTCCTGTTAAAAAGCCCAGGGGTGAAGTCCCGAAGCCCAACGTTTGTCGTGATTTTGATAGCAGAAAATTGCTTAAATTCGTGTGGCAAATCTATCTGTCGATAAGATAGTCTGTCCTTCTCGTGATTTGGTAGTATAAATTGTTTGAAATTCTGTTAAATCTATGGACACAGGGCGTAGCCCCCTGAAGCCATAGGTTTTCCGTAAATGCAGAAAATTCCTTTTAAATGTTTGAAATCTATGGGGCGAAGTCACCGGAAGCGCTGCAATTCTCGCGATTTGGATAGCAGAGAAATTAAGTGCTTAATATTGTATCAAACTGTCATACCCAGGGTCGAAGTCCTGATAGGCGCACATGGGGAAAGCCCCGGAAGCGTTTCTTGGCGTGATTTTGGTATTAGAAGTTTGCTTAAACTTATGTCAATTCCGCTGACTATACTGACTAAAGTTATTTACAAGGAAATGCTAATTTGAGGCTGTCGGTAAATCTTATACTTTACAGGCCTCCCCCCGTCCCCTCCCCCATTCAAAATGGCCTAATGACCACGCCACTGGTCCAAGGGGCGAAGCCCACGGAAGCTCTGTAATTTTTAGTTTTTGAGATTTTGATTTGTGGTACAGTACTCAAGTGCCACATGCGACACTGCGTAACCTGGTAAAAACATGTGCCCTTATGATGGCGAAGCCCCCGGCATGCCCAGAAGCTCTGAATATATTGGTTTTCAGGCCCCAAAATGCCCGAAAATTTGATTGATGAAAAGAAGTCGACACGACTTTGAAATCTGCTCAGATAAGCATTTGGGTTACCATTTCTAAACATACACATTGTGGGACTGGGCGAGACCCTGGTAGAAGTCCCGTAGGCGAAGCCCCTGAAAGTTATGAAGATTTCTAGTTTTGATACCCGAAAATGGCTGAAAATTAACACACAAGGTTCGGAAATTGAATTGACATGATTGATGAAAAGAAGACAATTTTTAGATTTGTATATCAAAATCTATACAGATAATCATTTGTGCTACAATTTCCAAACAGACAGAGGATATTTCCCCTGAAAATTGAGAACATTCGGGCAAAATTATTGGACTCACAGGCGAAGCCCTAGTAGGGTACTACCCTACTACCCTTATAGGCCAAAGCCCGTGAAGCTATGAAATTTCTAATTGATGCCCCAAAATGTCTGAAAATTAGTACAAAGTCCTAAAATGTAATGTATGAAATAAGACAAATTCTTATTCTAAAGTACTTAGATAATCATCATCTGGGTTACCGTTTTTAAACAGGCAGACTGACAGCTGGACAGAGGAGAAATTTCCCGTGAAATTAAAAAAACGGGCTAAATGATTGTGGGGTCCATGCGGCGAAATCCTGCTGTATGGTTCCAGGGGCAAATCCCTAGAAACTCAGGAATTTAAAGGATAAGTTTATCAAGCAAGTTTATCTTATATGAAAGATGACCTTAAGAGGAAAATATGGGGAAGAAACTACTTCAACATCTTATTCAAGTTTAAAGCTCTGTCTTAGGCTATGTACAAATGCCACGTGGTTTAAGTTTGATATGGTTGGCGCACTCATCCTCACATTCTTCAGATTATTTCTAACAATTTTTAATGTATTTTAAAGAAAATAAAACGTTTTTCCTATTCGAATTATTTTTTCTAAAACTTTTTACAGGTGGCAAAAAATAATTACCCTTACAAGATTCTGTTTTACTACTTTCCTGACATATCTAATGATTTTTAAGCCCCAAAATTGCAGGACAAAATATGATAAAATACATACAGAATTTGAGGAATTTGAGGCTGTGATATTACAACTAGTCTAATTTCAGTCATTTCTAAACAAATGATACCAATCTTTAAAATTCCTGAACAGAATAAGATTTTTGAATTCTTTCCTCACCATTTTGTTTCCTTTGAAGTCCTCTTTCATATCAGATGGACTTGCTTGTCCCCTGAACTAATCGTTTAAACGTGTATGGGCGGAGTATCTTTCATATACGTCCTGATTGTTCAGCCCGAGAATTATGATCATGCCGTCATGCCGAGCAGAGTGGAGATGATATTCAGACGATTTGGTCAAGATTCCCATAAACCTCTTAAATAAGTGGTACGTCCAACTGTCATCTCTCCTCTTCTTTTTTCTCTCTCTCTCTTTCTTTTATATAAATAACGTAATCAGGTTATCAAAGTCTTTCGCCGTCCCCCACTTTTGAACATTGACATCAAACTGAATATTTACGGTTCCCAGAGCCCCAAACTTTTCGAAGGCTAACTACGCCACTGTTTCCGACATTTCAAATCCTTGTCCGACTAAGTTCGGTGCTCAAGTATGATGTTGTTAACGTCGTGCCGAGTCGGGAGGATATGATTCCGGTATCCAACTGAGTCGGGCATGCATGATTCAGATATTATCTATGATTTGAACAGTCATGACAGTACAGGGCTACATCTGAAATTTCACATCTGCCCGACTAAGATCGGTTTTTTTCCGACGAAATAGTACAAATTGGTATTGCTTTACAATTGTGTAACACTCCCACCCTCTACGCAACGATCTTGAACTTGTGTGAAGCTTGAAGTACGAAGCACACTACACTACAGGCTCAGATGGAATTAACTTTAACTAAATGTTTATTTCAAAAGACTACACCATACTGAAGGATTGAGTGGGGGACTTTAGCCCCAATGAAAAAGATATAATATAAAAAAAGTGGGCCTAGGTTAGGCCTAACGTCAGTTGTTCGTCATATATGCCTAGTTATTATACACATCCTTCAGTACGGGTTGACATTGGGATTGCCGTACGAGGGTTGTTAGAAATTAGGTATAATTCCTGTTTTTAAAATTCACACGTAGAAAATTGATGATTGAAAATAACCTTCTTTTTGGATATTCTTATATCACTTAGTTTAAATAATACACTTTTCCAAAAAAACTTTCCCTAAATTTTTACCTATTTAGCACCATGACGGGATAAAGTTCTCCGAGATTCATATTTTAGTCGCCATTTTCTAAGTCACCGCACGTTTGTGATTTATCATTCAAACTCCGCAATTAAGTTTTGGAATGTTTCACTAAACTGCAAGTTTTTTTTTTTTTTTTTTTTTTTTTTTCATATAATTTTATTAAGTAGTTTTGGTATAAAAAAAAACTTGTGTGCAAAAACAAAGAAATAAAACATCAAGAAATGTTTAGATTATATAATTGTACTTTATAAGTATTATCTTAAATTTTTCCTCAAATAATCTAAAACATATTACCCCCGCTAAAATGTTATAGCCCCGATGGCAGTGTTTGGAACTTTGACCGTACATTGGAGAGCTCGTCAGACGATTTTTACGGAAAGAGAAGTAGTCCAAAATACTTCAATAAAAGTAACTATAATCACCTTTAAAATAGTTTTTAAAGACATGGATGGGCTTCAAACATAGATTATAATAATTTTGGGCGAAAAAAAGGTAAAACGGTTCGTTTTCATAAAGATCTTATAACAGATTTTCCTATACTTTTAACACCTCGCTTAAAACAGTACAGGAGGGTATAAGCCATCACCAACGGCAGCTATACTATCACGGCTAGCATCAGTCCGACGGTACTACGAGAACTACTAATATAGGCTGCCCCTGTCCAGGCCTTTTACTTCTCTACTGATCTGTTTTTCTTTTTTCTTGTTGGCTGACATTCACTGATTGCTGTCGTTTCTGACTTAGCTTACGGTCTGACAGATAACAAATGACCCAGTGATAACATACGTGTGGGTTGTAACAATTAGGCCTAACGTTAATGTTAGGTCTAACGTTAGATTACGAATAAATCAATTAGGTCTATAAAGGATTTTAATAAGCAATTGGTAGTCATAACGATGTTTTCAAACTTTCCTTAGCCTAGGTGGATAAAATTACATTATTAAGAGATGTTACTGTTCGTGAGATAAACAACTAGGCACTAACAGCTTAATCAGATGACAGATAACACCAGACTAGTTTACGGTATTCACTTGGTTGGTGCCACGTCACATCCGGGAGATAAAGTCATTTTCTGGAGTAAAAACAAACCTTTGCGCGATACACGTGGGGAAGTCCGTATGCGTTCACTGTGTGCGGTACATATGGCATGTAAACAAACACAGCTTATCGCTTTGTTTTCACTCCAATACGGGGTGAATGCGCGCGGTTGCTATGCGGTCTGATGACCTCAGGTCATATTTCCGACCAAGTGAATAGCCACTACATGGCTGCTATACACAGTCAGCAAACACTATAGCCTATACCAGAGAGCGTGGCGTCATTTGCCCTATACTATGTATAGGCCGAAGACCGAGAGACGAACTCCTATACCTACAGTGTTACGAAATCGTGATACTTTTTAAAGTCATCCGCCCATGTTGGTTCCAAGCGAGGAGAGTAGAGAGTCAAGCATTTGAAAAATAAAAATAACAAAGAAATGTATAAATGAAGTACGGTACTCTACGCAAATTGTTGGATTTAAAATTTTGTTATTAAGG
>JAIGNY010001658.1:885000-900000 GCA_020152595.1 Chiridota heheva | reverse complement strand
TATGTATATATATATATATATATATATATATATATATATATATATATATATATATATATATATATATATATATATATATATAGTGATATATTTAGTATTACGTAAAAGTGTTTCATGACGATAAAAGGCATTGTCAAAAGTTGACGTAAGATCATCGCTAAGATCAAGGCCCACTTATTCTAGCGCGTAGTCGAAATTTATCTACGCTTCTATGATAAGCCAATGCAGCAGTTTCAACGTTGTAAAGTATATAGCGTTTTCTGACTGTGTATAGCAGCCATGTAGTGGTAATAGCGTATACTACAATCAGATGTTATCGGACTAGAACATATATGACTGCTTTATTTAATTCCTGTTTTCAAGGTTCTGTATTTTCTTTGTTTGAACTCTCGTACACGGAATTATACACAACTTCTCTGTGGAGGTCGTTTTTTCCATGATGATTATCAATGTAATGATACGTGTGATACATCTGCATGTCTTGATCACTTTTCGGATTTTCGTCTAATGTAAGAGCGCCAGCGCTTTGTTCTCTATCCGGTACGATAGGCAGTGGAGTACTCATATTGCTGTCAACTTTCTGTTTCATTCTCCTGAAAACAAATGGTATATAGCACAGATTTAAAACAAGCAAGGGTTAATAACAAACTGATTGCAAAGGAAATAATAAAATTAAACCGATTTTATTATCTGATTTCTTTTTTCTGATATCTAATACAAAATTGTATTATTTATACAAAATTAATTTCTGTTCAAGGTTCAGTATAAGGATGTTTCAGCTGACGTCAGAGGTCATATGACTTTGTTTACATTGCCATTTTGTAGGTCAGACTGCCGTCTGCTGTAAACTTACATACGTTTGCACGTTGTTCTATAAGATTACTTTTGTAAGTAGTATGCCGGAATCTTGATGTGCCGTTGATTGCACTAACGAACTGACTAATAGACGTGTTTAGAATCTACTAATTAAGATTACTTGAAGTACTTGGAGGTTTTTTTTCTTCTTTGAAAATACATTTTATATTAAAAAATTAATTCATCTGACTAGTTCATTTTAACCAACGCGTGTTTGTATGCCCAGCACGTGTTTCACATGTCAGCGCGTTTTCATCACCAGCGCGTGCTAGCGCGTGTTTTAGATCGAGTCTATTTGTTTTACGTGTGATGTGACTGAGCTGTATCATGAAGATTAGACGCGTGAAACACTAAACGCGCAAAGCTCAACCCTGCAAAATGGCTTCCAGTTGAGTTAGAGTCACGTGATGAAATCCCTCTATAGACACAAATTTTGATGCTGCAAGAGTAAGAATTCATTAATACTCCATTTCCTATTCAACCATAAATATCTGTGTATTTGTTATGATAACAACATACGTAGGGTATGTACCATAACCTGGTGCGATTGAGTTAGAAAAGCTTTGATTTATATTGTAAATGTAGCACCTTTCTTAAACATTTGTACTTAGCTTTGTATCTAAGCTGTATCAAATAGACTTCTAATCGTACTGATAAAATAAAAGAGCAGTGAGAGCATCGATCATTATCAAAATTTGTAACTTTTCCGACTATTTGAAATTATATGCACGTAGAAAATTGGGCGGTAAATAACCTTTGCGGTATATCTAATTGAAAATGCATTTTAACAAAGTATTTGAATTTTAAAACATATGACGTACCTTTTGAACAATGTAGCACATAGTATCGTTATGATAGTTATCGCCAGCCCAGAGCCAACTGCTGCAATAATCCATGCACGCAAACCATCTGTAAATTTTCAGTAGAAATAAGAAGGATTGTTCAAGTTTCTTTCAAGATTAAGAACACATCTTTTCCATAACAGGATGCATTTCATATTTCCTAAAAGTTAAAGTGTTTTACATAAAGCATCTAACATGGCTAAGCTTGTGACATCATACCGAAATAATCAGAATCGTAGCTACTAATGGAAAATTATTGCAGCTATAATTTGCATCAAAAATGGGAAAATATTAATGATTATGATAAGAAGAAAGAAAGTTGGCTCGTTATTGCTACAAGTTTTGTAGTGTGAAAAAGTTGGAAGTAATCTCCCAAATTGGTGACTTCATTGTTCATGCTTTATCAATTTTGTAATTGAAATATAGATTATTTGGAATAATTGTATATTGCATGATCTGGACATGATTGAATTCGTTTACCCACTGGAAACTTTCAATTGCGAGAATATTTAAAGGAATGCATCGTTTCATATAAACGCCGCCGTGCTGGTACCACCAATTCCGGTTTTCAACTTTCCTTATTGATTGCGAAATCGGTGATGCTATCGATTACTCATCTGCGGAACA
Source organism: Chiridota heheva (assembly GCA_020152595.1). Classification (NCBI taxonomy): domain Eukaryota; kingdom Metazoa; phylum Echinodermata; class Holothuroidea; order Apodida; family Chiridotidae; genus Chiridota; species Chiridota heheva. The sequence goes on along the minus strand of JAIGNY010001658.1, from coordinate 897,676 downwards.
GGGGCCTAGATGTAATATCGATAACATCACAGATTTCTCGAAATCAATAAGGATCGGAAGTGACGTTCCGGCACAGCGGCGTTCACTTTTGAATCTATTTATGGGACGATTCCATTTCCTTGAATAACAAAATGGCCGTTAGTATGGTAAGAATAGTAAAGATACTTTTTCATTGATTGCATAGGGGTATGTAAAAACAGTAATAGGGATATACTTTCGGGTGTGTCCCACAGTATTTTGGTGATTTATAACAATGCATCTTCATAAATATTTGTTATGCCTAACCTTAAATTCCGTGAATTTTATGTAAAGACTAGAAATATTACAGGGAGGGGTCACAAAAGTCTTTCGAACAGTTTTATAAGTAATACATTTAAAACCAATAAAATGATAAATGAGAATATATAGTTACATTAATGATTATATTTACGTTGAAAAGTGGTAGTTTTAGAAAAAGAAACTGCATGTCTTCCAATTTAGTGATATAAAAGAAGGAAATTACAAAGGTGAGTTTTCCTTGAACGCGGGACAAACGATGATGAATCTGCTACTGAATTATATAATAACCTGTGATAAAGAAAAGCAGGACATAATTTTGAGTTCATTTCCAATATGAAAACATGCACAGGGTTTTCAAATACGTCAAATGATTTAAATGTCTTTCACATCGAATCGTCCAACCCTGGCATGAAAGACAGATTTTGATTTATCGATATGGCGATACAAGTCATGGATATCAAGAATACTAACCTGTTTCTGTAAGTTGATCATCAGTATTCGAAATCATGCCATTGGTGGTGTGATAATCTGTTTCGCATGCAGTTGTATTCTTTTCTGGAAATTAAAATATTTGTTGGACTTTAATTGAAATATGAATTCAACTTGTAATGACAGGTTGTGCAAGGACGCTAGACTATTACTTTAGAGCTGTGAACCAAAAACATATCACGAGAGTGTATAAACAGTTTTCACACAATTTTAAACTTTTCAGTTAGATACGACAGGTTTGACGGTAATTATTAGATTTACGTAGAAAAAAGTGGAAATCGTGTAACAGCGAAGAATGAAGGCAGGTGGTGAGAACGAAATGATTATATCTAAATTACCTGAAATGTATTTCAAATGAAAACCATTTCCGCTGAATTCTGAATTTGTTTTCATATGCAAAAGCAACGATTTCTGAAATGAAGTAAAACGTTTCTGCGGGTTCAGGTTCTGAGATGACATGGAACAAAATCGTAAAGTTTCATGTTCACCATAAAGTATCTGTGTTGTAATGAAAAAAATATATATATATCAGAATTGTAAGCACTAATAGAGTTTCCATACAGGGATAAAAAATGGTAAAAAGTGGTAATTATATTTAAAGATACCTCCGGACCATCACCTCAAATAGGAATTCAACTTAAAATGATAAATGTGCAAGTACGCTAAGATGGATACGTCAAAGCTTTGCAACAAAGCTTTCTTCAGATTTACTGCTAAGACTACAGAAGTAACCCCATGTTTGACTGTTCTACGAAATTGTATGTATTGCTAGTTTCAGATATACACGAGAAACTCAAATAATAGGCATCATATGCATTACAGCTTAGCATTTAATGATGAACTTGATACGTTAAAAGGTCATTCTTGTCAACGCCACACACGTGGCTATAGAACACTTGTCAGCTAATCTTTAACAGTGTATTATCACCTCCAGAAAATCCTTCTCGCAATTTTCTTGTCCATTCTCAAAATTAATTTTAGAGAACTCAATCATAAATGTTGAAAAATCCAGGGAACTCAAAATCCAATAGATATCAAGATTTGCAGAATATTCATTCGGATAACCAGGGGATGAAATGTTACCGGCCATGTTGTGATTCATCCCTTGACAAACTGAAAAAGTAGAAAAAGACATGAAAGATATCACATCCGTATACCTATCTAATTGTGTGCATACTGATTGAAGAACAGCATCTTGATCTGTTTTTATTTAAGAGGGTGATAGTAATTTCTGGATATTTTTATTTGTCCTTTATGTTTGTTCATAACATGAACATGAGGTCAAACTTTACGATCTTTTCTCTTTCGTATTGGTGAAAAAAGGCATCATAGATAAGAGAAATATATTTAAGCAAATACGAAATGGCATATTTGTATCTGTGTAAAATTAGGATAGCGATATGAAGTTTGAATTGCACTTGCGAAAATAACTATATGATATAGAACAAAAATCAAGAGCCGCATGGCAACAATTATTTGGACATCATCGAAGAGAATGTTTATATATCACTTGATATTCGTAATCATCTTCAATTTTATTCATGTTTAGCTAATGAGTAGAGATTGATTATGTAATACTCTAGGAAAGAAATTCTTGGATATGTCTCAAATGTAGAAAATATGTAATTGACCTTATTTTCAAAGGTTTCTTCTGATGCTAAGATATGCACTCCTGGAATATTACTTAACGAATGTTCTTATCAGATTTATCGCATAACATTAAATCATTGGATTGAATAAGACGTCCACAGGTGGTGGGATAAGATTACGCGGTACATTCATCAGATCAATTTACTTACGTAGAAAATGTATGATACAAATGAGTATATAGTGTTAAGAAAGTAATTAATAATTTCGTAGTTTATATTTTTGTATGTGTATCTTTACCCAGGTTTTGTTTGGCTATGACAGTTGAATGATTCCTTCTGCCAAATCAAGCAAGAGTTGCCTCATGACTTCGTTAACGTTTGGTTACAGTGCTAGGGAATATTTGATCTTATATAGCTATCAATTGATAAACATATATTAATGTTCAGTCATGGAAATGGTATAGCTTGAAAAAAATATATCTCTTGACTTTTTCCCGTGATTTCTTCCCAAAAACTATATGATATACAAAAACATAGCAGTGGCATACTGAATAATGTGTACCATACCTGATCTATAAGTAGCTTCAAATCCTTGAAACTGACTTAAACCGTTAGTCCTCATTTTAAGGATAAGTTTGTTTCCTGTCGAAGAGAGACGCTTGTTATCGCATAAAAGGGTTTCGTTGCCACACAGTTTCTTTTTTGCATCGGTTGCCTTACCATAATTGTCATCTTCATCATCATTATCATAATGAATCTAGAGGTTATAAAGAAGTGATATGTAGCGTTTTAAAGACCAAACATGGACAATTACTGTGCTTCAAAGTATTCCCCCTGGTTTCCAAGGGCAAACCCATATCATCTTCAAGAGTGGATTGGGACCACTGTATCAAGAAAGCAATCATTTTGTGTTCATTATTCTTTCAATATTTCTTTTGAGAAATGTAAACACATGTATTGGGAAGTTGAACATTACTTGGCATACTCATTAGCTTTCAATCAGTCAAGTCTACGCTCCCAATTGAGAGATCCAGACATGTGCAGTAAACATGTTGCTTTTAAGTTCAGCCGTTAATTTTTTTTTGCTTGTCAAATTATGTAATTCTAAAGTTGTGTACTTTGGAAATAATATTGGAGTTAATATTTCTGTACAATTTGAGCTTTCGCTGGTAAATAAAATGTTAGAATTTGCTTTGCAAAAGTTATTGAAATTAATTTTTAAAGATTACGTTAAAATTCCGTGGTGAAAGTCAAATTTTTGCTGATTAAAATTTAGAAAATAATTTCATTATTTTGTTACACCGAGAAAATTGGAATATTTCGCATGCATTTTTCCTACCTTTGGCTTAAACCTTTTTAACCGTTATGTATTTCTTTAGAGCGATTTGAATTTGGAAAAATGCATTGTGGATTATAATGGCAAAAAATCTCCCGATCGGGAGCGTGGATTGGACTGCTTATCTAAATAATGAAATTACAATTTCAACACCTCGGAGCACATCTTTAAAGATGAAACAGTAACTTCGATTTAAAGTTTAAATTTCTACATCTAGTGTTTATAAATGTCGTATGGTTTTTTATAATCATGGATTGAAAAGTTTAACAAGTGTTATCGGTGTTAAATTTAATGTCTTAAAATGGAAAACTGTATGAAAACCTGGAAACTCTATCAAGAATTATTTTGAACATGGAGCACATATTTTACTATCCAATTTTTCTATTTAATTTTACATTTCTCCAATTTGAAACAGACATTTCTGACATTATATAGCACAGATTTTTGACGCCACAGTTTTATTTATAATGCTATATTGTAGTATATCAATCAGACTAATGAGATACGTTGACATTTTAAGTTAAAAGTATTTCTAGATTCTCATTTCTACGTTGTAAGGAATTGATAAATTTGTCATTTAATTTGGCTTGCCTGCGATTTTTTCATCACTGGAATTAAAACTTAAAAGTAATTTGATCGACTTGAATTCAGATTTGGACAGGGCCGCGGACTAAGTTCTCAATACTCTCTACATTACGCCAACTACAAATTACTATCTCCCAACATGTCTGCTACGTAGTCAGGTCAACCGGAAGCAATTTTGTTGCTTGTTTTGTAAACAGACTGCGTTGTACAACAAGCACAGCCCTTTCAAAAGAGCTGGTCGTAACCGTCGACTTTAGAATAAAGACGCCTTATTAGCAAAGTCCGAATAAAAACACAAATAAAGACTGAAAATACGTTTCCTTCAATTCCATTGTCATTTTACAATGATACGATTTTGGTTTGGCCAAATGAATAAAATGTTTCGGGACTCGAAAAGCGAATACAGTTTAAATCCAAAAAGTGTTCACATTAGTTCAGTTTTAATTCACTTCCTTCCCAGTCCTAAAGTTTTATCTGGTCCACGCAGGGCTACGCAATTACCAAGAAGATGATTATTATAATTGTTTTGACGCATTTAAGTAACTTGATATTCGTCGTATTATATTACAATGCAAACAACCGGAACCTAACAAGACACATTTTTCACCTTTTTTTATAATGGTAGTGCCTTTATTTTGTAGTTAGGTCTTTAAATATAATTCCATTATGTTTTTTTTTAAGGTTTCACTTTTTTTCTGATTCCTGCTTTGAAAAATTAATTATGCAGTATCAATTTTCAGATTTTTCTCAATATATCAAAATCTTTATTTTGATTTACAAACGTTTTTAATTATTCTTAACTTTTCAAGTATTAATTTACAATAGGCCCACTATTCCTAGGGCCACGACAGAAAACGCAGTCTGCACAGAAGAGTCTGGAAGTTTGAAAACATGGTTAGTATTTAGGCGGGCAGTGAGGCTGTTTCATAGAGGCAATCCCGATATTGCCTTCCTCTAAGTGTGACTAATCTAGATAGGTGAAGTGATTGTTTGCAACTTCTAATCATTAATTTGAATTCAGGTTCAAGGATATCTAGAGCTGAATGATAATTTTTTCTGCACCCTGCAAATTCTGTGATGATGCTTGAAAAATATAAACAAGTCATCAACCCACATCCCAAGGGGTCGCGCTACTTCTATTTTGCGTCAACTTCGTACAGGGTACTCCATGTTCTGAATTCTCCAGGCATCTCCAGCCTAGGGATGGACCGAATCGATTAGTGGTGACAAGGGTTGTGATGCTTTTGAAAGTGAAAGAAGGACTGGCAACGAAGGCAGTTCAGAAGATTTTTCTCCCACACATATACGCGAGTTACGCTCGTGAGTTAAACAAGATATGTACATCTAAAATCAAGGCAAACCACATTCACGTGGGAGGAGTTTCAACCAGATCCCTGATAATTATGGTCATGCAAATATTATACCTTCTCATGGCTGAATCTATGTTTGTATGACTGCTTTAAGAACCCTTACCTCTAAATAATCCAACGTACAGTTTTGATCGAATTCGAATTCAAAATCTACAAACATGAGATCTATATAGCAGCCATCAGGAGCAATAATGATCCAATCCGTCTTCACGTTGTTTGAATAATGTTTAGGGTAGTTTGGTGAGGAAACAGTGCCGGCGATATCTTCGCAATCTGTAAAAAAAACATATGATGAATATTATACCCTCCAAAATAAGCTAAAAACAGCAACGAGTTATTTTAGGAGAGGCTTGCTTCAGTCATACTCTTTAAGACAGTAAATGTATCCCATTAGCGTAATTTTGAAAGTCATATTTTTTTAATGGGAACGTGCCGAGGTGACGTGACAAAAGTTTGTCAGAAAATAAAATTGTCATGAAATTTTGCGATTTGGTTACAAATCACGGCTTCTGTCTCGGTTATTAAAATAATGATGTGTAAACTTCTTTAAGATGTATAGCCCGCTTTACAGAACAACACGGCTAATACAGCAGTACGGATTTCATGTTTCACACTATTTTCTTTTTATTTCAAACATTTCTTTGATGCGCTGCGATGTATTGTGGGTAACATTTCGAACTTATTTCCTCTTTCTTTAACTGAATAACGAATATAACTACTTTTCGAAACTTGATATCATGTACTGAAAATCGCAACATAGTTACTAATATTAATGATTGTGTTAACTGGTTAATCAGCTCTAATAAGCAATACATTTGCTTAGATTTTAAAGCATGTATTTTTTGTGGAACTGAATAACACAAAACAATACTTACTTTGAATCGAACAATCATATAGTGAAGGTATCATCAAGACAATCATGACTATCGTTTGGTATTGACGACACTGCTCCATTGTTGTGTGAATTTGTACAGCAAACATGAATACGTAAAAAATACGATGGTTCTTTATCAAGCCTCGAAAAAGAAACTTCCATATCATTTCCGATTAGACTTAGGTCTAAATATTCCAGGTTTGATATTTCCTGACCTGATTGTGATTAAAAAAGAAAATAGATATCTGGATATATATCATAGACTGTCTATATGTAAGCTAATTTTAAGAAATTAACCGGGAGAGGGGGTGGGGCACTTCATACTAAAAGTGGTAGGGGTGTGCAGCCCACCAACCGAAAAACATACCCGCAGTATGACATATTTTTTTGTAACTGCAGTATGAAATTAAACAATTTTGATACTCGCAGTATGAAAGAACTCAATTTTAATACCTGCAGTATGAGTGTTCAACAGAAATATTGTAAAAATGGACCAGCAGAACAAAATTAACACAGTAAAACCTCTTTTTTTAGGACTTGCACTATGAAAAAGACATTTTATTTTACTAAAAAAAATTATGATAAAAAAGTTTAGTACAATTTTTGTGTGTGTAAAAAAAGACACATGCACTACGAAAATGGTGCAAAAAAAGAACATGCTCGGGCGGTGCACATATACATATACCTCACATATGGAAGTGTCCCCCCCGCCCCCCTTCCTCCCCTACTACGTTCCCGGGGAAGTTAACAACAAAACGAAAATGACAATTTAAGGACAGTCATTTTTGTTTTGAATAGAAAACGTTGACTTTGATCATTAAGTCATGAATTTAGGGTCATCAGTGTGAAATAATCTGAAACTTTCCGGCCACACACGAAAATATTACAATAATTTTTGTTTCCATCGAAGGTTATTTTGGGTCTAGGAAAAGATTGGGAAGAGGATGGGACCTGAAGAGGGAATCTGACCACAAGAAAATTACTTGACACAATACAAGTAAATCTGCTACATACTAGCGACGTCATTTCCGCTGCAGTTTGTGATTGACTTACCAGTACTTGTGTAAATATGATCTGCCAATAAGAAACGTTGAATATTATTGAATAGTTTTCTCCACATTAACACGAGAACTGGCCTTTAAATGTGGGATAAAGGTATTCAGTTAACATCGGAACAAATGAAATTCTAGTTCTATGAGTCCTAATTGTATGTATGGGTGTTATTTTCTAAGCAGGTTGTCTCATTTGTCACCCTTAAGCTAGCCCTGGTGTTGAATTTAAATAACAAGAAATATTTCAGTATGCATTCGAAATTATTCTCATAGTACTCCGGTAGATTTAAGTAAAATCCGACCGGGAAGAAGGGTTGTGATCAATGTTTTCTAGAGAGTGTATAGCATCCTGACGATATCTTTGGTTTACTCTTGTGATCTTTGTGAAAATGAAATGCTTTTTTAAAGCTAAAGGAAGCCTTTCTTCTTCAATGACGTAAGAAAATTCTAAAAAGGCTTTATTGTACAGAAATAGTCTATATGCCAGTGTTGTAATACTGATAAGTTAGAATGGCTGCTGTTTTCGGATTTGTTTTTGGATTTTTGGATGGAGGGGGAGGTGGCGTCGCGGAGGGACCTTTTTGGGAAGGGGTCATAAAATCCTGTCAACTCCACCGCTGCTTACACCCATGTCAAGCGCGTAACCAGCATTTAGAATTGAAGTGAGGTTGCAGAGGGAAATATTTGGACCTTAATATCATATTTTCTGGATCTTTTTATCACGATCTTACTTTTTCGTAGGGTCGTAGACCACGTGGATCCCATGGCTACACCCATGGGATATGATGGGGAACAAAAAATAAAGAATCATTAATCATACTTCTAACTGTCTCGAACAAGTATGCTAATATTCATTATTACAAAAAAACAAAACAATGATTGGCAAATTTTGAGGGCAATTTTATTCCCTTAATCCTATGACGTTCATGTCTTTTTAGTGTTCGGAATATGACGTTTTGAAAAGAAATACAAGAAACGACACAAACCTCAAAGAAGAAGATTTGTATCAGACTATTGTAATAGAAAGTTCAAACGTGTACAGGTTTGGTGGGTATAATTATCGAGCTTATTGTAAATAAAACATCATATTCAGTGGTGTATCCAACATGTCCAATCCTTTAAACATTGTATTCACTTTTTTAAAGTTTAATATTCTAATAATTCATTTTACACCCATACTTTTTGTTTGTCTGTACCGTTTTAACCATCATTATCATATTATCTTCTTCGAGTAAAATCAACAATACTGCACCGACCAAATACACCACTTACAGCAGACACAAACCCACAGATTTGTTTTATCTTTTATGATGCGAACATATATTCTAAACACTATACTCACCTTGGGATACTTAAAAAGCATTCCGTTGTATTTTATTTCAATTAATACAAATACGAATCACTTGATATATGAATCGTATGGGGGCGGCCATCTTGTAAACCTGCCCTAAATGGAAGTAACTTCAAGTGACGTCATCGAATCAGTTCCGTTCACCCGCATGATGTGTAAACACATCTAGGCCTATGCACCTTTACCGTGCCACGGTACATTTGTGCGGGAGTTGATTTGTGAAAGTTAAGAAAAGATTTTAATAGTAGCGAGAAAGTTTAAGAAATTATGTCAGAGTGTCAAGCATATATGGCTGTACAAATCGTTCTTTTAAGAGAAAAAAAAATTCAGTCAGTATTCCTTGTCGGTAACATTAGGCCTAAACTGATGAAAACTTACGCTAAGCCTACAGTAAAAAAACTATAAAAAAAACTAGCCTAACGTAAGCCTACTAGTAATGCTACTGTACTACGAGCGAGTTTCAATTTACTGGTTCCGAAATGAAGTCAAAAAAAAAACAAATATATTATCCCCACGCAAAGAAAACTATGATCCTTAGTATAAAGCAAATAATCTTTCAAATCAAAATTTAATTGCGCTTCTAAAATGCACGTGAAAACCGTGAAATCATTCGCACTTAAATCCTAGTCGTCGTTGTTCAGCAGTTCAGTGTTGTCTTTTCGTAAAATATATCATGAGAACAAAAACCCAGAACTGATTCTGAAACGTCACTTCCGGACCTGAAAACCGTTATTTCCAAAATATAGCGTACAATATGGCGACCTTCATAGGGCCTCAAACTTTGATTAAAGTCTGAAAACTGGTTGATTTTTGAGGAAAGGGTATTAATGTTTGGAATCTTCATATATATTTGTACCCAAATTTTTACCCACTTATTCTGTGGTTTTGTCTAAATGGCAACTACCTGGTTTGTATCTCTTTTAATATTAAATGTGTTCCTTTCTTCAATGTAGAGAAGTATGTTTTCAAAAGGGAGGGCGGGAAGGGAGGGGGCGACCTCTTGGGGGTACTTTTCAAGTCAGAATAAGTGAGCCCAAAACAGCAAAGCAAATTAAAAGGCTTATTTTTAGAAAAAGACACTTTTCCAATGGGGACACATTCCTCCCGTACATGGGACTGACAAAAGTCGTCAGTTTCCTATTGTTGAGACAGTATTTGAGGGGCACTTTTCATTTTCAATAGGGGCATTTTTGTTATTTTTCTGACTGGGTGGGGGGGGGGGAGGGTGGGAGGGGTAGTTTCTCCGGTTCTTTCACCTATGCTTCAATAAATAAGTGACTTTTTCGATACTCACAGTCCGAGAAAAAACCTTAGATAATAATAGAAAGCAAAAAAAAAAAATTCCCTGAACCAGAAACCTTTAGAGATATGGAGGCCGCCATTATGTAATACTTCCCGTTTTTCCTCGCAATCCAATTCATGGCTGATGAACATCCAACGTATTTACAAGCGAAAACTCAAAATTAGGTCAGGTATGCTATTACTTTCATTCTCAGCGCTGAATATTATGTACTTCCTCCATTTTCCTGTCGTGGCCCCCAGGACGCGACAGGAGTATTGTAAACTCCATGCTCGAAATCCGCCATCTTTTAATTGAGAATTACATTTAATATTTCATTAAATGAAGAGAATATGGACTTCATTTTAAATGCTATTTATTGAAGGTTGTATCTTCATGGTTACTATGCTACAATCAATTTCAGCAATGCTAACTCAGAAATTTATGGCATTATTTTTATTCGCAAAAGTTATATAAATTGACAACGTTGAACAATGTAGACGAACACTTTCGGTGCCAATCCGATATTTTTAAAGCCAGGTCTAAAACGTGATATGAAGAATGGTATTTTTTAGACAATATTTATTACACCAAAATATTTTTTGAAGAGTCACTAAGAGATAGTGAAGGAGAATAATATTATTTGAAATTTGAAATGAACGAGACTAGTCTCACCGGATGTAGTGAGATAAACAAACAACTCTCACTCAGTAGGCACTATATGCAGAAATAGTTGCAGTGGGCCTACTTGTTTAGCATCTATGTGTAGTGGCTATAGCGTATATTACGGTGAGAATGTTGACAAGATCGGATGCGTTTCTGAAACTTCAATAGCGTCCATCACGCACACACTAGCCGTAATTTTGCAACCTGTCAAATTCGGTGAGGGTAGAAATTATTTCAGGAGAATCAAGTTGCACTTCGTACTTATTCATTGTAAGTATTCTATTTCTTAATAAATAGATTAAAACCTTATGCTACATCACTTTGTTCTCTTTCTTTAAGAGGCTGATCTAGCTTTTTGTTTTTGAGGGGGCTTAAGCCCTCCACCCCCTAAACCCCACTGAAGGCCGGTTTCATAGTAGGGAGGACAAAGGCGTAGGAGTAGCCACCCCCCTCCTTCTTTCACCCTTCCCGAATGTGTTTCCATTTCCCGGTTGCATTAATGCTTTATTTTGATTACAAAGTGATGTGAAATTATTAAGATTAAAGTAAATGCGTAAAATTGTTTGGTTCGATTTTGGCAAGTTCCTGAAAATTTCTCGAAATTAACAGTGATTTTCTGGAAATTTCTTTTATAGGGGAGCTGGCCATAATATTTTTAGGGAGCTAAGCCCCCATCCGCCCTCCTTAGACACGCCACTGCTTTCTTTATTACTATCTATGCAAAAACAAATGCCACGACAGCCCTTTTTAAAGGGTGGTCTTGTTGTTTTATCTATGTCATTACGTCTAGACTTCCTCTGTAAGTAAACATTCGTTCTGATTATCCTAAATATTTTCAAGAGAAATATCCTATTTCTTGATTATGTAATATTTATATGCAGCCACGGTAAAATCGTATTTCTTGAAATCTTTCATCTTTATTTGACATTTCTATTGCCGCAAGCAAATTTGGAGAACATTTGCAACAAGACAACTGAATCATAGCCTTCTGAAGAACTAACCTGATTGTAATTTTCAACTTTTTAGTTCATTCTAAGCTACAAGAACCGTCCAAAACACAATGCACCACTACACACGCAAAAAGCTAGTTTATGTTATTTTTCATTTTCGTCGGAAAGCTCGTAAGCTTAGTAAAATGTTTGGGTGTCTGAATAGCTCTATTCTTATTGATTCATTCAGTCAATGCGGTAAGAAACAAAGAACCATGAGTATCTGCATGCGAAAAGAGCAGCGGCGACAGGTATCTCAGGATCAAAGAACCCCAAAACTGCCCGGTTAACTGTTTAAAAACGGCCCCCCTCACTGGTATGTTACGTTTCCATCAAGCGTAGGGAGTAGGGAGTAATTGGGAAATCTGACTAGCCTTCTGAGATTTACATTTTGCCTAGTAAATTTCCACTTAGTTTTTTTGTTTTGTTTTATTAAATCCCCAACTTTACCCTATGACCTAGAACAAAGCATGCAAATGCAAAGTAGAAATAATCTCAGGAAAAGTTTTTCCCCGAATCCTAGCTTGGCAGGGGCGAAACTCTGCACGTCACTTGAGTCATAAAATGGAATAACAAAAACGTCAGGTACGCAATCATCTGAAAATGTCAGAAGCAATGACGAAATCATGCATTACTTATGGGAGGGTCTGGAGTATCACAACTGATATAACCAGGGTATAAATGAGGGTTTCACAGAAGAGGACAATTCTTGCCCATGCGTTGAAAAGTATGTGGCGATTTTTCCCTTGCCCCATGTTTCAGACATCGTAGGTAAGAATACGCTATCCCCTTTCAAACTGTTAGTAATCAGTAACCT
>JAIGNY010001658.1:867500-880000 GCA_020152595.1 Chiridota heheva | reverse complement strand
ATAATTGACATGGGAACATCCATGGTTTGGAGTTTAGATGCCAACAAGTGAGGCTGAATTGTATTGAATGCCGACGAAAAGTCAAAAACGTAATTCGAGCTGAATTACTGGCAATTTTTGTCGGTTGATTAGCCCCTTGTTTCTCTGCAAACGCTCTGGTATCTAAATGAGATGAAACCTTATTCAGAGCTACCAGGATAGCGTCCTCGGGCCTTCTATTGTTACGGTAGGCAAATTGATATGGATCAATGAAATCGTTCACATGCTTCTTGAGTTGTGACAGTGCCAAGCCTTCACAAGATTTGAATGCAACAGAAGTAAGCGCTACGGGTCTGAGATCATTCATGCATGACACCTTGGGTTTCTTAGGCACTGGGACAATGCATGATGTTTTCCAAATTGTGGGAACAATACCTGATTGAAAAGACATATCAAAAATGTTACAGAAAATACTACAGAGTTGATCACTACATAATTTAAGTAATCGAGGAGAAATATCATCCGGGCCTGGTGCTTTGGAGGGTACAAGGTTACGAAATTCATTCAGTACCTCCTCCTCTGTGCAAATAAAGCAACCCTCATCAGTGCCCCCTTCGAGATTTACTTTCATACGTGATATGGTATCACTGAAATCATGGCAATCAAATCTGTTGTAAAAATTGTTCAGTTCATTCACATCTTCTAATGAGTTGTTTTTTGTGGATCCTGAATCATTAGATGCATTTCTGGCAGTGTATCCACTCATTAACTTCATGCCATTCCAAACTTTCTTCATGTTATTCTCTTTGAAGTGGGACTCTACCTTTTCTTTGTATATTGTTTTTTTCTTGCGGATTTCGCTTCGAAGTTCTCTTTGAATCTGCAATCGCTCGTTTGAATCTCCTCGACCAAACACCTGTTTCTTCCGATTTATAATCCCTTTAATACGTTTAGTGATCCATGGTTTATTGTTTGTATAGATTTTAACCTCCTTTGTTGGGATGCAGAGATCCGTGCAGAAGTTAACATAAAGTTAACATACATACATACATACATACATGAATATTATTGTAATTTGAATTTTTCATATTTTTTTTATTCAACCATACAATTCTCTATTTTTGAAAATTCATAGGGCTTACCTTAAATTTAAAACGTGATAATTTTATCCGATAAAGAAGGCCTTGGAGAATTTAGCTAATACTGTAGTAACGTATGACTATGGGTATTTGGCTGTAACGGTAGTGTAATAAACCCCTTTGCAGAATATCATGTCCTAACCTTACACTTGCCTAACGACACAGTAAGACTCGACAAAAGAACTCTTGATTTATTACCAAATGACCATTGACATGCGTTCCAACCGTGAAAAGACGCCAACTCCAAGCAAAATTTATTGAGTGAATATGTTTACAAAGAAAAAATTGTAACAAAATAAACTTCCCGTGCATTTGTCAAGTCTTAACAACCGGCAAAATACCGTAGGCCTATGTGTATAATCGATAACACTGCAAAGCTATCTATGAATATTCAAATTCAAAGATGCTGTATCAAAAGCCTATACAAGACACGCACTGGATTATTTTGAAGACTTCAATAAAATGCTTTCGGTTAAGTGCTGCTTTAAGTAATCAAAGAACTGATATTAATATGAAGAGCAATAGGAATATACTAAAAAATTTCCTTTACAACAAGGAGGCAAATTTGAATTTAAATGGCAAACACTTTTGTAAGGTCTTTAACACTTTTCACACTTATCCTTATACTTCCTCCATTCAAATATTGCAAGTCGTGATTGTAAGTTGAAGAAGACAAATGGTTGAATACCTGATTTGTAGGTAGCATTAAAACCGCTAAAACTGTTATCATCATCATCATTGGTTTTTATCTCCAGCCAAAGTCGGCTTTTTTCGTTGAGGTAAATGTTGTCATATTTTTCTCGTCTGAAAGGCTCTGGTTACCACACAATTTCATTCCAGTTTTACTTTTATCAACGCGAATCTGTATGTCATAAAGGGTATGCTATTCTTGTATATATTGTAACAAAAATATTCATATGTGACGTAATCTACAGATTGTTTTGATTATTCCATCAGATTTGCAAATTTCAGGTGCAATATAAACATGCTCTGGGCAATGATAGGGATTAACCATGTATTGCTGTATCCTTCAAAGAACGGCATATCTCGAGATCCCGGATCTTAACTGCGTTTGCATTACAAATCAGTACGTCAGTGACGTAACGCTCAGCACATTGCGAAACGAAATTTTTTAAGGTTTCCCAATTTCAAATAAGTTTTTATTAATTTAAAGTTTCATTTAAGTAGAATGAGTTGAAAACGTTTTGCTGGTATTTGAAATACTGTTCGATATCTATAGATTAATGTCATTTTCTTTTTTGGAAAATCTGCATTATTGATATAATAAATTTGAAAGTAGCATAAAATTAATGTCACTTTACCTTTAGATAATCATTTGAACAGTTATCGTGATTCTCGAAGTCAAAATCTTCAAACGTAATTTGAATTTGACAACCCTCAGGAACAATAATAACCCAATCCGTCTTAAGATAATTTGCGAAAGGATTTGGGTAGTCTGGTGATAAAACTGTTCCCATGATTGTGGAGTGTGAATCACAATCTGAGAAGGAGAATATACATCAAGCGGAAAGATATGCAGTAACTTTACTTGTAAATTTAAGCAGAAAATACGCCTATACCAATACGCGAGATAACAAAAACCTGACGCGATTTCAATCAACTAAATATTAAATGGATATTAAAATCTTCCTAACACATTCACAATACACAGATATTGTGAAACCATAATAATGTATGATGGAATTCTCAAGATTTAAAGTTAGCATGGATTTTCAATATTTTCTAGCATTCGAAATGATTCTATTTCAGAAAAAAGAGTCATTTATTCAAGTAAATTTGTGCATGGATATAAATAATCGATATGAATAGGGAACATGGGTGTGTATAGCTTTTATTTTCTGTGGGCCTTAAGCTCCCTGAAAACACATCTTATTCAGAATTCACCCCCTATCTGGTCCAAATTTGATGTTTTTTGTTGCAAACTGGACGAGTGTCGGTACAAAATGAACAATATTTCTGTCGGTACGAAAAAACATTTATGTTTGCTATGATCATTTTATAATTCAGTTGATGGTATGGCACCTTTGGGGGAAAAGTCCCCAATAGTCAACCCACCCCCTCTTAGCAACGACACAAATTGCGAAGACAAAATTTAACAATGATACTTAGATAATATACACAAAACGGCAACCAACTGTTGACGGATAATAAGAGGAAACATATATAATTATATCTAAAAAAATTGTGTGGTATTTTGCTATATTGAGGTTAAATACTAAAAAGATTTACCAAATTCAATATTTCCTATCCCTAAAACAATCCAGGAAGTTTCACTTCCCCAATTTTTTTAGATATAATTATATTTAAGTCACATAACCCTAGTAATGTAAAGTCCTAAATAGAGTATCTCATTTTGTATTCTTAATTAATGCAAAACAATATTCATGTTATGATATTAACTGCTGAAAACTCGAAACGAAACACTATTAATTGCTCTTATCATATCGATAAAATGAGAATGATGTTTTCATGCTTGACTCCTCTTCAAAGTTGAAAGACTTGTTTCGTAAATGTTTGATATAACTTCCACGTTTCTATGAAACCACAAAAGTAATATTCGAAGTAAAAAAAATCCTTTGCTACAGCCCTGTGAGAAATATTATCAGACTTAAAGAATCAGATCAGTTGTAAAACCGGATCATATTATTTGGAAGAGGACTTGCCCGGAAAACTTGTGACGAAACTATTTCAATATTTGCTTACATTATAGGGAATAACTCAAGTTTAAAGTGCTGTGCTATTTGTGTGCACAGTCTATTACAGACAGTCCGGTTCGTACCCCCGATCGGAGGAACAGTTTTGTTCTCCCGATCGGGGGATCTTTTACAGAAGTAATTCACAATGCATCTATTCAAAATTAAAAGTTTGTATAGGAATAACATGAGATTCAGACATATTACGAGCGCGGGGAACTCAAGCACTGCAAAGGGTTCCACTTTTTTTTTTACGATGTGAAATGATGGCATATGAATTATCTTTTCACCGTGCACTTTTAAAAATCACCGTGCGGTTTTTGAGAAATTTGAAGAAAAGTAATAAATCCTCATTATGTATTACCGTAAGGCAGTCGCGCTTTAACAAGGTTTTCTGAAATTAGGAGAAATAACTTGGGAATTTGTGAAAATTATTTAGCAATAACTGCGTGATTGTAACGAAGTTGCTTTACGTTCGCGAAATTGAACATGAACAAAGTAATCTTTGTTACAAACCTTCAATGAAACGACTGATAAGCGTCTATGACTGAAAATTCACAATACAAATGGCGGCTCCTATATATCACTGTAAGCTCAGTGCGCATGCTTGAATCTTCGATCGGGGAACTTAATTGAGTCCCCCGATCGGCGGTACGAACCGAACTTATATAGCTCAGCTATATCCAACTAAAGATAAAGATGGTGGTGATATTCCTAGGTATTCAATCAGTTGTTTACTTAAGGAGGGAATCTCCTCTCAGTAGAATTGCGCTATTCATATCTTTCACCTGTTCACTTCTAATCAAGTACGTACTGTACGCAATGTGTATATGTACAGTGTCCTAATCACTTCCTAAACGGTTATTGATTAGTTGTTGGTATTTATGTATGACCAATCAGAAACGTTGACATCTGTTGTATATTATTGCCCATGTTAACACGATATCTGGCCTTTAAAGACGTGATATGCTTAAAACACAACAATTTAAAACAAAAAAAAGAAGAAAAATACGTGCAAAACGAGCTACATAGATTACGTCTATCTTCAGTGGCGCAACTAGAGTTCTTGGGGCCCGTGGATAATATATAGCTTGGGGGTCCATAACAAACACATCACAGTGTCATTGCTCTCTGCCCAAAAAAGCTTAATTTTTCAGTCTGGGCCATGGGGTTTATCCACCCGTCCCACCAAATTGTTGTGCCAATACGTTGAACTTTTGCCTTTCTTCTGTGACGATTGCACATTTGTTATTTGAATTCAACTGAATGTTATTGTTATATAATCATGTTTACGATTTCAAGATACCCTAGTTTTATTTTGAGAAGAAAATTTATTTTGATTTGATGATCATACCGCGAGATACTTAAGATATGAGTCATATTTCATCAAAAAGTTGAAGTTACTTGCAAACAAATGTCATCATACACGTTTTGGAGCACCACTACCTAGTAAGTTACGTCTTCTTACTCACATGTTTTACTGGAAACCTTTTCACTCTGCTGATGAAGTCTTCTGCTCCATTACTGGAAGTTACTGAAGCTCACTGTTTCAAAGTTTCAAGCATCGACCATTTAAAACAGGCTTATTTGAATGGTCTAAAATATGTATTTATTAATTGGGATTTAAATTCATTGGAGTGGGGATGCGGTTGTGAGTTGCGCTTTAAACATCTCTGGGCGGGGATGAAGTTGAGAGTGGGGTCATTGCTTTTACTTGAACGAATATTGCATCTAATTCGAAGCGTTTTTAAAAAACAAATATGTCACTGGAAAATAAGTAGTCTTAAATTTGATTTGGATTCTTCACGCAATTTGTAAATTACGTTTTAGGGATAAGTTCAACAACTTCCTTTGCGTCACAAAAAACTCATTGGGTTGGCCATATGATGGTAAAAGTAGTCAACTTGACAGCATTGTGCGGGTAGTTGTCAATGCAGTGAAATCAATAGCAAACTACATCATGTTAACACAGTAACGCGATATTTCTCTACGTTGTATCTTATTTTGTAAGACAAACGCATCTAAACGAAGGGTAAACGTTTGTCGAGGTGCTTCGTTGTTTTGAAACGATACTATAAAAAAAGAACTTAACACTGGGGTATCGTCATGGTGTTTGTTGGTAGTAGATACTGTAAGATGGAGAACGTAAGATGGATGTCGCTCTTGGTGTTCCTTGTAGTTTTTTCATACGTTTCGTCTCTTTGTAAGTATTGTTACGTACATTCCATTATACGGAAGATTATGACACTGCGGGGCCTCGTTTAACTTGCTGAGTGGTCTCCGAAATAGGAAATCACTCAGGGAATTCTGGAGACCAGTGACGGTCAAATCCGATGACTAGTCCCCAATACAAAATTTGCTCAACTTTGATATTTTCATAGGATTTTTAGATTTGTAGCTCACACAGCGTTTTCTATAGCTGCAGCTAACCAAACTAACAGTTATAGCCTCTGTTCTTCAGCTCAGGTTAGCTAAGGCTTGTTTTTATATTCCTGGAAATGTCAATAATTTTCAACCTTTAGAGAACAGTCAAAATTCCTCAAAAGAGGCCCATGCACCCTGAACATGCTTTGTTCCAATTATGTAAAGGAAACTAGTGATAAATTTTATAAGATGCATCAATCGTATATTCCTTTAAACAGTAAATATTGAATCATTATTTTGCGAAATATGAAGAAAAAACAAGTAGGTGTAATTATACAATATTGGTAACACGATTTCGTGACGTGTTTCATTGTGCACGTTTTGATAGGCAATTCAATGATGTTTAAAGAACCAACTCAAAGTCAAAATGTTGACCGGACAGCAGGGCAAACCCATCAAAAACATGATTACAAGATGCTTAAATCTTTGAAATTCACACACACGGGCAAACTGGTATTTTAACATATATAATCATTCCGGAAGCATGCCTATTAATAGGAAAATTTATAACACACGATAATATTGAAGTAATGCAGCCATATTGTTTAGATGTTGCGATACAAATTTCATAGTTTCTAATTTATGTATTTGAAATATTAAAAATCATTGTGTTAAAAAACAATTGAATTTTCAAAATGGCTGTTTTGCGCCAACAAGTTTAGCTTTATTGTCTATTATTTGTAATATTTCGAAAACGGCGTGGTGAACATATTAATTGGTGTGGAAAAGTTTTAGCCATGGCAGTAATGAAGGTATTTTCATGAGTTTCAAGTTTCCCATAGCAAAAAAATATTTCCCAGACGTATTTCAAATTTGAAATTTGTAACATTGCATAAGGCTTTAAGGTTAGGATAACAATGGATCATGGGAAATATCACAAAATAGTGGCTTGCATTTAGCAAAATGTTCCCATTTATAGAAACATTTATGTTCCCATTAATAGGCATGCTTCTGGACTGATAATAGAGGACTATTCAAGAAAAACGTTGGTGAAAAACCATGTTTATATCTTATTCCGTAAATTAGAACTACTAAATTGTATTTTAAAGATTTGCTTATTGTGTTGAAACGTGACCTTGCAGTATGATAGTGTAAAGTACCTGAGCAAATGGACAAAGCATACCCTATCTCAAAAATTAAACAAAAATGTTTCTAAGAAATTAGGAAGAGTCAATTGATTTTCCAAAAAATACACAAGTATTGCCTTGGATCTGCAGTTATGACATCACAATATACACTGCAAATACGCTTTTCAACCTACTGGTGAAAACTTTTTACCATTTTGTTTCTTTAAAAATCCTGTACCACATAAATGAAAAAGAAAAAAACATGAAAATTTAAATAAACATTTCATTCAGGAAAAAGAATCAAACGTCGAAATATAACAAGATCTTCCAAATAAATACACCCAAAACTCAAACTTTTGAGGGTAGAATAAATTATTTTATCCGATCCGCAAAAAAGAGCATCATAACCAGCAGGCATTTTATCTCTCCTAGGAACAGAGCCACTGACCAGTTCGGTTCGAACCGCCGATCGGTGGACTCATTTAGGTCCCCCGATCGGGAAACTCGGTCATGCACACTGAGCTTACAGTGATATATGGAAGCCGCCATTTTTATTGTAAAGTTTCAGTCATAGGCGCTTATCAGTCGTTTCATTGAAGGTTTGTAACAAAGTTTGCTTTGTTCATGTACAATTTCGCGAACGTAAAACAACTTCGTTACTATCACGCAGTTATTGCTAAATAGTTTTCACAAATCCCCAAGTTATTTTTCATAATTTTAGATTTTTTGATTGTAAAGAACTAATATGTTCTGTATTTAACAGTAACACACTATTGTTTATATTACTAAATAACACTTTGGATGTATTGAAGTTATAAAATTGTGCTTGTGTAGATTACCAAGACAAAAACACCAGTCATCAAATTTTAAAATTATTTACAGCTTGTTATCATGTATCAAAATAAGTCACACTGAATAAAGGCCCATCACGGTAGAAAAAAATCCCAACATTGCAATGGATATGCTACTTTTCAAGAGTACCCAAAAGGACCACCTCACTCGTTGGAGGTCATAACGTTTTTTTCCCTTCTTGGCCGTACCGAAGCATAGTCTTGATAAGCCAGATATTACACCTATGCATTTACACAGTATAAAAAGTAGGGGTTGTGACCATATACTAATTCCAAATTACGTATTTAAAATAACCTAATAAGACCTGTAATCAATGAGTGGTTTGAAAAAGGTAAAGGATGATTAGGCTGGAGGGATGGGTATCAAGAGTGTGTATCTTAAAACTGTGGAAGTGAGGGGGTAATTATATCCTAGTTTAATAATGTGTATCTTCTGATCCTGAAGAAATTTACATATTTGCTTGTATAGGCCTTTTCCATAAAGGAATATTTCCTTGGATTTAATTTTTCCATATATGATAAAGAAAAAAAAGTTTTAGAAACACAATGGTGAAAAAAAACTTTGTTAATATCTTATTCCGTTTAGAAGTTCCAAAATTTTAAAGTATTTTTGAATTTGGACAAAAGTGACTGTTTGGCAACATCTGTAATATCACAGAGACAATTTCAACAAAACGTCCTTTGTATTTCTTTAAAATTATTTTGGTTTTATTTCTCATTGCAATTGTGATGTACACCAAGAAAAAACAAAATGTTTTCTCGTAAATTCTATATTCCATCTGTATAATGAACCAAAAATGCTGTTCGATAATGTAAACAAAAAGTGTGATTCAATTTGTAATACATAAAAACTGTGCTGGAATTGCCCTGATGACATCACCAAGCTGATGTTTTTTTGAGCATTTTTCTACTCATTAAATTGCTATAAGTTCTAAACGGAAAAAGATATTAACATTGTTTTTCCACCACTTTGTTTCTAAAAATTTCTTCTAACATTTATGAAAAATGAAAATTTATGGGAAAATCCCTTTAAAGTTGCTCTGAGTCAAATAGTGAGGGCGTATTTTTTGCTAAGTTTAGAGATTTTTGAAATAGCATAGATCTTATTTTTGATACTCATGTCTCAAGTACATTCAAAAGAAATAATTATGATAGGTGTTTATGAAACGGTGTTCAGTTTCATCACGTGAATGGAAATTGTGTTCGAATATTCTTGAAACTCAAGACAACTACTTTTCAATCACCAGCTCCTTTAAAGAAGTTTGCGAAGGAATTGTTGTGGTGATTGCTTTTCCTCAGAGGATTCAGGGATAAATATTCGTGATAGATAGAGGTGCTTGGCAGTTATGGCAGTTTGACAGAGGTAGTAAAGCTTGGGAATGGGTAAAATGGGTATGACACGATCTAATTTGAGTGAGGATGATAATTTGATTTTTATCGATGGAAGGTTGATGTAGAGTTTGTTCTGGGTTTGGTAGTTCCATTCTTCTTTTTATAAGGCTTTCCCAAACTTTTCACATGTTTTAGCTGCCTAGTATTAGTCCACCTATGTGGATCACGCAATTTACTGGTATATATAATACAATTTACGGGACCACGCACTTCAAAAATGTGTCGACTTGAAATAATTTCCCCCAAAAAAGGAAAATAATTATACTGTCATATGCAATGGGCATATATAAATTAATTATAATAACAAGGAACAAACATTAATGTCAAACAAATGGTTGTGTCAATATTTGGGGGCCAAAAGTGCTTGGACAGGGTCTCGGTGGTTCTCGTTTCCGACGCATATGCACGCTGTCAAACTAGTATCGATAATAAAGTTATTGCGTCTTGGTATATTTTGACTCCTGGATCAATACTTTAAGCCCTTTTATGCTTCTTGTATTCCTCTGAGTCAATTATTCTTTACAAATGGGATCTATTGTTTGCTGTTCATAAACCAGAATTTTTTTTGTTTCGACATCGAAATTTAAACTTTTACTTATGAAGTTCAATGAATGTCCCATCAAATTCCACAAAAGGTAATGCAGAACGTGGGGTTCTCTTCAAAGATTTTAATTTACAGGTCACCGTGCAGTTTTCTTTCCGTCAATCAGTCAATTTTTTCATGAGTCCCAAATATCTGTCAAATTTGCTAATAAGTTCCTATCATGCCTAATTCAGGTGTTTGTTACCACTGTTATTTAACAGTTTTAAATCTTATGACGGCGCCCACCTCTACCAAGCCAGTGTCAACCTCATTCAAATCCTGCTGATCCTGGGCTATACAGAAAAGAAAAAACATACATTTGTGCATTTTAAGCTAATGTAAAGAAAATATACGTATCACAAATTCCTAAACTTTGAAGTGTTAAGCGATGGGTCATATATTTTGTGATATCAAATGAACTTTAATTATTTCAGTTTTGGTTGGTTGATAAATTGATTCAAAGAAACTTTGCTACAAAGTTTTATATTATCTAAAATTCAGACTTTTTAGAAGTAAGAACAATTAGCCGTGCTACGTAACTTTCCTCCCTGTTAGCGGATTTTTTATCCACAGAGATTAAAGGAATTCCTTCTTTTTCTAATGTTAATATTTCGGAATGGGCGACCCCATTTCCAAGCGTTGGGAAAATTTTACCCCACACCGTGACACTCAACCTTTTCAACTGTTAAGTGCTCGGATGTCGACACATGACTTCACCGGATAGGACGCCATCCTTTGCAGGTTAACTACCCACTTAATTTTGTCAGTATTTACAGTAGTTACTGATAATGCGATTCAAATCGGGTGCCTAAATTGTCTTGCTCTCAGACACACAATTAAAACGCTCTTAAATGATACTTGTGGAGGATAAACAAAGAGCAATTTTGCTTGTTTTTTCAAGGGTATTCTTTCAAAGTGTGAACGTAGTTTTGGAAACTTTTCTGTCCCTTACACCCATGTGAAAAGCATATAGAGTGGTTAAAATGACGGCTATCAAATGGGAAATGCTCAACACTTCGGCTCGTACCACCGATCGGGGACTCAATAAGTCTCCCGATCGGGAGACTCAAGCATGCGCACTGAGCTTACAGTGATATATGGAAGCCGCCATTTTTATTGTGAAGTTTCGGTCATAGACGCTTATCAGTCGTTTCATTGAAGGTCTTCAACAAAGTTTGCTTTATTCGTGTTCAATTTCGCGAAAGTAAAACAACTTCGTTACTATCACGCAGTTATTGCTATGTAATTTTCACAAATCCCCAAGTTATTTTTCATAATTTCAGAAAACCCTGTTAAAGCGCCTAACAGAAACACATAATAAGAATTCATCACTTTGCCTCGAATTTCTCGAAAAGCGCACGGTAAGTTTGAAAAGCGCACGGTGAAAAGATAATTCATATGCCATTATTTAAAATCGTGAAGAATAATTTAAACCTTTTGCAGTGGTTGAGTTCCCCGTGCTTGAAATGTGTCTGATTCTCATGTCATTCCTATACAAACTTTGAATTTGGATAGATGCATTGTGGGATTTTCTGTAAAGGATCCCCAGATCGGAAGTACAAAACTGTTTTCTCAATCGGGGGTACGAACCGGACTGCTCAATTACAGCGTCTTATTGCACTGAAAATTCATCTAAGATTATTAAAATGGGTACCAAGCACCAAAGTACTAATTTATTATTAATTGTTTTTTGTTATTAATGTTCACCCAGCGAAAATTTGCAGAACAAAATATTTTAATGATTATCCGTTGCATTACATTGAAAACGAAAGATAAATATAAAGACACTGAACAAAAACCTTTCGCATGATTCGTTTTCTCAAGTTAGAGCCGAATATCACCCTAGAATAAACAAACTATGGCGAAGTGGAGGTATTTTCGGTTTTAATAGTTTAAAGGCAGGCTAGTTGTCGTCTCTAACGTCGAACGTAAGAGGTAAACAACACTCAATTCCTGTGGTTTGATTGGTTGAAACACCATGGTACAGTGTGCACTTACATGATAGTCCAATCAGTATCGTTTTGGAATAAATTGTACGCCGCCACATTTTAATAACGAAGATGCCCTCTAAGACAATAGACAATTTTGACGCAGATTACTGGAGAGCAGTTAGTTTACGTTGTGTGGTTATTTAACTATCTTTAAAGGTAATTATACATCTGAAATTCTCAGTCATGTGATGTGCTTTCTTGTTCTTGGTATGAATTAGCTTTCAACATACACAGTATGTGTACTGACATTATAATTATAACGCGCATGTTTTTAGCCAATCATCCGGCAAGAAATTGTAAACAAATAATGAGCGTATGAAAAAACGTCCTTCGTTTGCAACGTGGTAAAATGAAAAAACA
>JAIGNY010001658.1:860000-862500 GCA_020152595.1 Chiridota heheva | reverse complement strand
AAAATATGGTTCCAATATTAAATGGCAAATAGTTTTCAAAGAAATACATGAAAATTGTCTTAAATTTGCAAATATGATATAACGCTGTGATCGTATCAGTTTCACCAGCATGGTTTACACACTAGGTTTTCTATCATATATGTAATGAAAGTTCACGGATATATTCATATAAACGATTCTTCAACTACAGGCAGGAAATATATTTAAAGACGTAATTTCGTCTCAAGAAAATTGTTTGACACGCCACCGGTTCATTCTGATCCATACTAGTAACGTCACTTCCGTGGCGGTTACTAATTGGTTTGCCAATGTATGTGCAAATATTTAGACCAATCAAAAACGTTCAATTGTATTGTACATTTCTGTCCTCGTTAACATGATAACTTGCCGTTAAAGACATGGAATTTGAAAATCAAGGTAATAGTTCAAAATCACGTTGTCACCATCTTCTCCAAAAAGAATTCCGTTATCAAAATTTTCTCTACTTTTTGTCTCATTTGTAAGTTCAGATATGGATGTTTTTCACCTAAAATACATGTAATTATGTATCCTAGGTTTTTCATATGGAATCTATGTATCCAGTACTAGTACACGGACCAAATATGTACCTTTTTATTGTACAAGGTATTTATTCAAGTATATGAAATGTAAATAATGTGCTTTAAATTCAGTCACTGTTGACCCAATAAAAAGTTGAGTGGGGTTTAGTAGCAAATTTGATATGTCAGCTTACATAATTCGTCGTATTTGCAAAACTGTTAACTATCATTTACGTAACATATCTCGTATAATGAAATGTATCGACAAATCTACTAACCACCACGCTGATCTTTTGTTTTATCCCGTTTAGATTATTGTAATGGTTTACTATCCTCTTTGCCAATCACATCGCATAACGATATCAACGTTCCCAAACCTGGGAAGCTCGCCTAGTTTTTGTTATCAATCGCACAAAAAGACCAATTGTATGCTGGAGAAATCTTATTGACCAATAAAATACTTGGTTGTCTGCACAATTCACGCACGGTATGAGAACAAGCTTACGAAAAAAAAGTTTTCAAGCCCACGTACTATACTTGCGTTATACATGAAGGAAATAAGCGCGTGTATTGCTGCTTACATTTCCCCCTCAAACCTGCACCTGATTGGTTGGGAAACAAAGGAAAAGTTCTCCCAGCATCTGATTGGTCGAGGTGCTAAAGAAATCAAGTTCGGCTAAACTCGGTTTGAAAAAAAAAGGTCTATAGTCTTGACGTAAATACTCCAATGGAGGTTATAAACGTTGGTAAACCAACCAACTAATAACCAGAAAATGTGGTTACGAAAATCGTAACCACTGTGTTCTTGGGTGTGATACCAGGAAATTGAGGGTTTTTTTTTCTCAAAGCCAATGTGGTTTACATTATGGAGCATTGAAGGTAAATGAAAACTTAATATCAAGTCACTATGATAGGAATTTTAATTTATGTGCCAAATTAAGAACCGCAAGTTTTATTTAACCCAAATAGTGTGATAAATGGGGAGGAAAAGAGAAGGGATTTAAAGAAATTTTGATACCCTTACTATTTGAGTAGAATCATTAAGATTGCAGTTTAAGTGATCAAGGTTGAACTCATGTTTGTACGTTTATGCAGCTTTGCTTTTTGTGACTGCTCTAGCTTTCTCTATGTTAAATAAATGTTCATAAATTGGGAGAAGTACCTCTGTATGTCTCTTTATCATATAAGGAGTTCAGTTACTTTTTGTTAGTATTAATTGAAGTTAGGGAGCTGACATACAAAAAGGACAATTTTATGATGTTTTTCCTGTAGAGAAAAAAACAAGAATCTGTATCCAGAAACGCTGAGACAGTGGGGGACGGAAAGGTAGGACAGGCGCATGATTACATGTAAGCCCCAAAATGATTCATGTTATCACTGTGGGGAGCAAACAGGTCAATGAATCATTCAATTGAATATTTCAACATCCTAATGTGTGGATGACATCAGTCTGCATGTAAAGAAATCTAAATGGCCCTGCGTCCATTAAGATGGAAATAATATTTTTAATGATAATCATAAACATATTTGATAGCTTTGGAATGTATAAAATTTGATCAGATGATTTGTTGTTTCTAGTACCACCATAATGATTATATAGACGCAAAATGATCCAATTCAAAGGTTTTCAGAAAGTTGAAAATGGAGGAGTCAAATTTTAAGAATTTTCCCAATTTTTCAAGTGAAATGCCTTGATACATTACAGAATTCGCCTATTGAAAGCTACTCCATTTTAGTTTTCTGTGCCTGTGGTATTCTAGTAGTCGCATGAACGATTACGTGACGCTGACACTGACATGCGGCCAATGAAAAGTTTCAAGTTACGTATTTCATTTGCACGTTACTCCACTTCGTATTATAACGGAATTTGTGGTAAAATAATTACGTAATACATGGTCAACTAGTTGAGGAAATGTCCAAGTTAAAACGAGATGAAAATGACAGTGGTAGTTTCATCCCGT
>JAIGNY010001658.1:757500-855000 GCA_020152595.1 Chiridota heheva | reverse complement strand
ATACAATTGTCAACTCAAAGTAACACTGGAAATGGAAGTGAGAGCAATATCTGAATATGCAAGCTGTGTAGGCCCTAGTAAAATTGTAATTAAACCTAAGAAAACTAGCATCAGCGGGGCAAAAAGAAAGGTTTCTAGTGCTTCTGAGAGGAAGATAAACCTAGCTTATATTTCACATAAAGATAAAAGGACATCATCTGATATAAGAGATCTACTTTTGTGCCCTGAAGGATACCGTACATGGATATGGGATCACTTTCTGCTCTTCAGTAAGCACATCTTTGCAATCAAGGTGAGTAACGTTAGGCCTAACGTTAGGCCTATTTTTATTTCTGAATCTGAATAAGTTAAGTCTGCAAAAATCCTTCCGGAGTACATGAATGCCGCGGCGGCCAACCAAGTGTAACAAAATCAGTTTAGTAAGTTTAACTTTAAAACTTTAGACTTGGTGCATGTACATTGCCTGGCGGTTTAGTTTGGGAAAACGAAGGAGTATTTAGACCAGTGTCAGTGTTAATAATACTATAGTATAGTATAGGCCTGTATTCTTTTTAGCATAGGGAACCTGGAAATTCAGACTATACCCCAAATGTAAGAAAAATGGACCTATTCGAGTATTTGGTCATCTAAGCATTTTGAACATCCGGGACTCTTTGTCGGTGAAAACTGATTTGTGCACAAGTGAACACCACGCTTTATTCTAGTTTCTACTGTACGTAGGCACGATGCATTTATTTCAAACTAAATTTCGACGATATTTCTTTTACATTTGCAAAATTTTCTGCAAAAATACCCAAGCGAACGTAGAGATTTACTAGGCCTCTAAACTTGACCGATTTTACACTGGGTGTATTGTATTTGTAATGCCTAATGGTAAAATGATTTTTTTTTCACCGACAAACAGCTTGTTCAAGTTTACGCACATTATTGTGACATCATCCCAATACTCAAACTAAAATATTACACTTTTAAGCCTTTTTGAGGTATGACTCCAAAAGCAATTGTTTTAAGAAATTTTCTCTCCAAAATTTAGAGATTATAATATAAATGTAACCCAGAGATACGAATACAAATTAAAAATTGGGGGTGCGATATATGTTTGGGCCCATATTTACACTTTTTTGACAAAATTTGAAGGGATTACAATACGCGACTTTATGGTTTCAGCAACTTCAAGGTCAATCCAGTACTGAAGTTGTGATCACGTGATACCTTACACACTAAACATGCAGACGAGATGGTTTTCTACCAGATTTGTGTCCGTGTATGCGATGCAGCCAATTACATGTTGTGATTTCTTTAGTAAGAAAAGGCTTTTTCATGCATTTTAAGACACTTTTTGTTGTGGGCCTTTTTGTTGTCTTTGAAAAAATCGGACTTAAAAGTTGCTCTGCTTAAGATATACATTGAATTATTACGATTTAGATCATCCGAAAAAAGTAAATAAATATTGACGTAAAATGACAAAATAGATTTTTAGTATGATTAAATCAAATTTGGGACTTTCTGTGATATTTTTTGTCAGTATGGAAACACAAACTTGGCATTATAATTTTAAGTTTATGAATAAGCCCGAATGACGCATGCATGTGAGAATCGCCGTTTGAGCTCACCAAGCTGCTTTTCCCACCTTGGACACGGATAAATTTGGTTTCATTAAAAATCAAAAGGCTTTGCATGTTATCACTCTACCAAAAAATATGTTTTTCGTGTTTTTAGGTGAAATTAAAAGATACATGTAATTATTGATGCTTTTCGATCCAGGCCCTTTGCATTACTGTGCAATGCGAACAAAGGTTACCGGACTGACCTCGACGTCACTAAAACCAAAAAGTCTTGTATTCTTAATTTTTTTAAACTTTCTATGTGAAAGGTAAAGGAAATAATGTTTATAATGAAATTTCCACAAGGCCTGAAGTTGATGTTTGTCAGGACTTGGGATAATATTCAATCATATTTACTTTGTTATTTCTTATAGAATAAACTTGTGCAATATTATAATCATTTCATTGCTTGTGATTGTGTGTGAAAAAAACTGTAACTCGTTATTGTGTAACCTGTTTTTGTTATATTAATATTAAGGGGCAATATATTGATATTTCGACATTTTTCGATATTGACCCATATCGATTTGGTCAATATTGAGTTTAAGGGTCATATCGATATATCGATATGTTTTCCACCGATATTGTACTATACATAAACTAGTAATGAAGTTAACATGACAACCAAACATGCACCTTTCCTCACTCTAGAGCCACAAAAAGTTTGTAATAATATTAAAGTTGCAGGCTGTCAATAATGTTAAAAGTTGATTAAGTCATCAATATTTTAATAAATATTACCTAAAACTATGTTCCACAGGCAGGTAATTCTTTATTCCAGATATGCAGTACTGTACTTTGTATGTGTACAGGCCACTATAGACATTGTGCAACAATATTACTTAATTTTTATGATTTGTGATGGTTGAGCAATTGCAATCAATGAGATTTTAAATACTTAAACATCGAGTCTAAATTCCTCGAAAGGAGTTCTGCATCCCCAAATTTATGTGGAAAAGCCTTTATTGTCACCTGAAAATAGATTTAACCCTCAAACCTAAAAGATTTATTCCTCAAAACTAAAAGATATTTCCCACTAAATTGTCCATTCACACATCAGACTTTCTGTACAGTAAGCAGCACAAGTACAAAAGTTGTGTTGATTTCTGAGCCCTCTTGTCCGATGTTTAGTAGCAAAGGACATTTTATATAAATATCTATTGACTTCTGCATGTTCAGTATCTTTAAAAACTAGTGCAAAAATAACGCCCTCTCAGTAGGAAATTCAAAACAAGTGGGACATAGCATTCAAAGGTAAAGTTGGCTTGTTTTTACACAAAAAGCTATACACCAGTTCCACGAAAATAGTGGAAAATGATATGCTCAAACTTATGATGGAGTTTTAATGTTTCTGTGATTCATTTTTTGAGAAAGAGACAATGTAAAAATAATTCCTTTTAAAAAAATGGGTGTTTATTTGAAAATTTATGTACATAGTTTCCATTCAATTCTGTAAATTTACTTTAAATTTTGTACTTTCCAATATTTTTTGCTGGAGCAAGATTACCTTATACAAAACAGTTATATTATTTCAATGTGACGTCTTGCAATTTGCATAGTGATATTTTGATATATTTCTAGCAATATATCGATATTGTCTGGAAATGAACATCCCCAAGCTTAATTAAAATTCAGGTCATTATAAACTAGAAAATTCCAAACTCTTTTTTTACTTGCAGGTCATCTTTTGCTACGTGATGATCCAGGTGCTCGAAATAGAACGTGCAACAAATTGTTTTTGTGCTGCTCTGTGTGCAAGCAAGGGAAATCTTTTTTGAACATCTCCAAGTGTTTCAACTGCGGTGAAGGAAAAGCCATGTGATGTAAATAGTCAACAGATCTGTTGCTGCAACAGAAATTGGAACAAGCCTTTAAGAACTTGTAGATTTGTATGCCATCATGAACATGGCGCCGTTGTTGGCGCCGTTGTTGGCGCCGTTGTTGGCGCCGTTGTTGGCGCCGTTGTTGGCGCCGTTGTTGGCGCCGTTGTTGGCGCCGTTGTTGGCGCCGTTGTTGGCGCCGTTGTTGGCGCCGTTGTTGGCGCCGTTGTTGGCGCCGTTGTTGGCGCCCTTGTTGGCGCCCTTGTTGGCGCCCTTGTTGGCGCCCTTGTTGGCGCCCTTGTTGGCGCCCTTGTTGGCGCCCTTGTTGGCGCCCTTGTTGGCGCCGTTGTTGGCGCCGTTGTTGGCGCCGTCGTTGGCGCCGTCGTTGGCGCCGTCGTTGGCGCCGTCGTTGGCGCCGTCGTTGGCGCCGTCGTTGGCGCCGTCGTTGGCGCCCTTGTTGGCGCCCTTGTTGGCGCCGTTGTTGGCGCCGTTGTTGGCGCCGTTGTTGGCGTCGTTGTTGGCGCCGTTGTTGGCGCCGTTGTTGGCGCCGCTGTTGGCGCCGCTGTTGGCGCCGTTGTTGGCGCCGTTGTTGGCGCCGTTGTTGGCGCCGTCGTTGGCGCCGTCGTTGGCGCCGTCGTTGGCGCCGTTGTTGGCGCCGGCGCTGTCGTTGGCGCTGTTGTTGGCAATTCTTATACACAAAACATTCACAAACTTTATAATGTTTCTGAAGAAATGGTCCAGTCTGAAATTAAAGCTGCAGCACAAGACTTTGGAAGCTCCACATGTCAGAGGATGATACAATAAGTAACACAAGTGTGATTGATGTATGTGTCAGTTTTGATGGGACATGATCAAAGACGGGTTATACTGCTAAGCATGTACAGTGTAGGTATTGTTATCGTAATGGATACAGAGGTAGTCATAGATTGTGTGTGCCTTTCAAAAGTTTGTGGAGAGTGTAGTTCCTGCGCAAAATGGAAGATGGAGAGTGAGAAGTACAAGGCCTGGTATTCTGCTCACAAACCAACTTGTCAAAAGAACTATAATGGAAGTAGCATATACTGTAGAAACAGCTGCAGCTAGCATCTTGTTTCCATCAGGCCACTTGCCATGCATAATATGAGGTATGCTTACATGGTATGTGATGGGGACAGCAAGGCTTTCACTGATATTCAAAAAACTATTTGGAGATTGACAGAACTGAATAAAAGTTGGGAAATTGGACTGTATTAGACACGTTGGAAAACATATGTACAAAGCCCTGGATAATTATAAAGGAGCAGCCATTTTGTTTTCATAACATGCAGGAAGTGAAGTCATTAACTCAACAATAATGTTTTTTTATAAATCATAATTCATATTTAAATTTCTACTCCATGAGAACTGTTTTCATGGTGTGAGGGTCAAGGACATGTTTGTGTACACATGTTATTACCAAAACATTTCAAAACTAAGTATTCATGATTCTTGAAAGAAAACTTCATGTAAAATCATTAGAAAATACATTAATTCCTTATGAGCTTATTGAGTAAAAATGTCACTTAACCCTTACTTTACCAGCACTTTTCTGAAAATGCGCTCGGGAGGCGGAGGCAAAGATTGGGCACCCAAAACGGCGATAATATCATCGCCGCGTGGTAGAGTGAAGGTTAATCAAGGGCTGATTATTTAAAGGTCCTTCAAGTAGCAGAATCTAGCTCGTTCCGCTTCAGTGACCCGCTGGGCTGCCCACCGGGATCATGCTGCATATATTTTTGAGTTTGCACACTTGCCACGGGATGATTAACCCTTACTTTACCAGCACTCGTTAGGCGAAGTCCAAGATTGGGCATCCAAAACGGCGATAATACCGCCGCGTGGTAGAGTAAGGGTTAACATGGCAGGCTCTGTGTGTTGACTTAAAATGAGGATAATTGAGATCATATGAAGTTGCTGGTTTGGGTAATGTATTTAGATTTTTATCCTGATATAAAGTAATGGTTGTGTCTGACTTTGTGTCTCCTTTAAAAAAATTGGCTTTCAGTCCATTATTGATGCAGATCTTTTTTCTGCAGTGTGTTGTTTTGGTACGTGTCCCTACAATATGAGGTGACAGCAAGTTAGGAATTTTGTTTTCCAGTAAGAAAGTTTTAGTCATGTGTTATGGATAGATTAGGATTAGATAAATCACTGCATTTATCAGAATATTTATACTGTTACATTTACACAATCTACATTTACTCCATCCAGTAATTATTGTGCAAGAGGATCTGTAGGTACTGTATATAAACATATTTATTATTCATAGTTTATATTGTTAAATTATATTCATTGTTAGAATATAGTGCATCCATTGATCTGAATAAATGAAATAACTCCATAACACTATTATTGTCTGTTTTAACTTTTATTTTAATTTTAATATTGTAAATAAAATTTAGATTTTAAGATTTTTACTGTACTGTAGATTTGTTTCCAAAAGATTTGGTTTATATATTCCAGCTAAAAATATTAGACCATTTGGAAATAACTAAGACCATGTTGGGACCAGCTGAATATAAGCAAAATCAGTTGGGAATCAGATCAATTGGAATTACCAAAACCAATTGGAAATAATCAAGACCAGTTGGGAATCAAAGACCAGTTAGAATTACCAAGACCAGTTGGAAATAAGCAACACCAATTGGGAATAACCAGAAGACCAGTTGGAAATAAGCAACACCAATGAATACCCAATTGGAAAATAAAGCCAAGACCAGTTGGAAATAGCCAAGACCAATTGGAAATAACCAAGACCAATTGGAAATAATCAAGACCAGTTGGAATTACCGAGACCAGTTGGAAATAAGCAACACTAATTGGGAAGAACGAAGACCAATTGGAAATAACGAAGACCAGTTGGAAATAGCCAAGACCAATTGGAAATAACCAAGACCAATTGGAAACAATCAAAACCAGTTGGAATTACTAAGACCAGTTGGAAATAAGCAACACTAATTGGGAATAACGAAGACCAATTGGAAATAATGAAGACTAATTGGAAACAACGAAGACTAATTGGAAACAACGAAGACCAGTTGGAAATAGCCAAGACCAGTTGGAATTAAGCAAGACTAGTTGGAAATCGACCGAAATTCCAATATGGAATATTTTCCAATTGGAAAAGAATTCTTAATTGGAAAATTAATCCCAAATGGCAAATTATAATTTCTTCTGGGAAGTAGGCCTTAGTACTAGACTTAGCAGGCCTAGGCCTTACTACCAGTGCCACTAGGCCTAGGGCCTAAATATTTGGTGCATAAACAGATCGTTCTTTGGTAGGCCTAAAACTAGTACCAGCAAATCCAAAATTGTGGATAACGGTAACAAGAACATAATTTGTTTATAACCGTAAGCTCTGTCAATAATCGTACAACCAAATTAATTTAATTTTGCATAATTCTGTCCTGTCTGTTTCAATGCATTGCCATAATAACAATTCAGTGTTGCGGAAAATCCACACCTTATCACGTTAAGAAGGAAATTAGGTCTAAGAAGTGAGAATTTGGACTGACATTTTTCCTTAGCATTTTCATCCACTACAAGTACTTGAAGTTGGCTTAAATTTGACGACACTAATAATTCACTTTATAAAAGCATATTGAGCCTAATCAACAGTTGTCTGCTATAAAGAAAAGTGACTTACACAGAAAAAACGACTGACATCTTACTTTTTCAAAGATCATCATAAAATGGGCCACGAAAAATCTTTATTTTGGAAACTTTACCGAATCTAAAAATGCTCGGATCCTGATTTAATCCGAAGTTATAATGTCTTGTACGTCATCTGATCTTCTCCTGTAGTGACAAACATTGAAACTTGCATCAGTTAGAACAATTTGAATTATCCAGATTCATTCAGAAGTGATCGTTTTACAAACCACGAAATGCTCAATTCGAACTTCAAGCTCAGAAATTAATAATATCGCAGTAACGGTTATATAGCAAGGTCATGTTCCCAACTGTTAAAAGTATAGGAAAATCTCGTTTTAAGATCTTTATGAAAACGAAATCATTTTAACTTCTTTTTTTCGTCCACAATGACTGAATGATTAACGTGTTAAAATCGATGTTTGAAGCCCATCCATGTCTTCAAAAACTGTTTTAAACTGATTTTAGTTACTTTCATCGAGGTATTTTGGTTTATCTTTCCTTCCGTAAAAATCGTCGGACAAGCTTTCTAAAGTACGGTCAAAGTTAAAATCACTGCCATCGCTTAAATATATTTTAGTAGGAGTAATATGTTTTAGATTCTTTGAGGAAAAAATTAAGATAATACTTATATAGTACAATTACATAATCTTAACAATTCTTGATATTTTATTTATTTGTTTTCACACACATTTTCTTTAACCAAAAACTATTCAATAAAATGAACTTAAATATGAATCTCGGAGAACTTTATCCCGTTGTGGTGCTAAATAGGTAAAGATTTTGGAAAAGTTCTTTGGGAAAGTGTATTATTTAGGCAAATGTCCAAAAAGTAAGTTACTTTTTAATCATCAATTTTCTACAACGTGTGAATTAAAAAAAAAAAAATCAGAAATTATACCTAATTTCTAAGAACCCTCGTACGGCAATCCCAATGTCAACCCGTACTGAGGGATGTGTATAATAACTAAGCTATGTTGGGGCCATATAACTTGAAATACGCTTGGATAAATCAGTGGCGGTTTGTGGAGTAAATCCAGCAAGCATAGCATTTTATTAACGTTTTTCACGAGTCATATTAATGTTACTTGGAAAATTTAATAGCCCCCCTCCCCCTACCACTAGCCTAAATGTTTGTTTATGTAATTCCAATACATTTTTTTGTGCACGAAAAGCTGTTTTTTCTTGGTTTTCAGCCATTCTGGCTAAAAACTAATTCAGGGTGCAAAATTTTGATTTTGCCATAAATTTTGTAACACTACTAGATTAGGTGACTTTCGACAAATGACCTTATAATTTATCATGAATGTACGTAAAATATTGATGCTGATAAGTTATTCTAGCTGTAACTTATTGTGCATAAAC
Source organism: Chiridota heheva (assembly GCA_020152595.1). Lineage (NCBI taxonomy): Eukaryota > Metazoa > Echinodermata > Holothuroidea > Apodida > Chiridotidae > Chiridota > Chiridota heheva. The sequence goes on along the minus strand of JAIGNY010001658.1, from coordinate 846,542 downwards.
TTATGCCGAAATTCGCAACATTATTCTGTAAGTGTAAAGAAACATTTAACATATGATGAACTACTTTTAGATAAAAAGGCCATAAGTAGTTATTTTCAAACACTGCGGCGATAAAGTCAGCTGGTTAAAGGTTTGTCAACATTATGAGGTGTTTAGTTTAATGCCTAAAGGCTGTAACACACCGAACGCGATTTTTTTGATAATCATACAGGAAACAAATATTAAAAGATGCTTTGACTTTTTGCTTACACACGATGAAAGTTTAAAATTGAGGCTTTTTGATGATACTGGAAAATTTGTTAGAAATGTTTTTTTGTTCAAACTGTGGATAAATTCGCTTTAGTGGGCGCGATTTTCTGTCACGACGCGAATTTTACTTTAATGGGCGTAAAAAGGCCCTTTCAATAAAATTTCAGTTATCATCTGAATAGCCATGCAATGACGATGCTTCTCTGAAAAGAAAAGGTCAAAATGTTTCTTTTCCTTTGTTTTATTCAATTTTGTTTAAAAAATCGCTCTCCGCGTCGCGTTCGGTATTTAATGACTTTAAGCTGCTAATATCAATTTCACAAAAATAGGGACATAGAGCATGAATTTGATGAAGCAGGCTAGATGCTGCATTTTTGTGTCCACTAATAGGTGAATTTTAATTTTCACAAATTATTTTTGAAGTATTTATGTAAAATAAACGCTGCCCTCTAAATAGTACCATGCATTACAAAACGGTTAATTTTCAAGCTAAATTTTTGTTGAAATTTCACAAATATTGTTTTATTTATGTACTAATTTTTAGATTTAATGTGTTTTATTGCTTAAGGTATGTACTTGATTTTCCTGAAGCATGCATATGATATACACACTTATGCAGTAGTAGACGTAATGGCTGGATTTTTTGAGGCAATATTTGAGAAATTGTTATTGTAACAGTACACCCGTCACACTTTTTCAGAAACTTGTCTATAACTCCATATAAAGATTACATATAAAAAACAGATTTCAAATCCTTCTCATTCGACTGATATCTATCTATCAGTTGCACCCAATAAATTGATTGTTTTTATTTTCAAACATATGGGAAAAGAAAACATGTAACACCCATCACAAAATGTGTGACGGGTGTAACATACATTGTAACAAATGCAGTATGTAATACATGGAAATTAAATGACATTTAAAACTTATTAAGATCTATCAAATTGATTACATTTTATAATACAATTTATAGTTCTAGCCTATAAAACCTTGTGTTGAATATTTAGATTGTTCCTAAATATGATGTTTATAGAAGTGGTTAGTTGTGGTATAATAGTGCATATCTGTTTGCTTCTATCCGTTAACAGCCATGTACACACACAAAAATGCAAGATAATGGCAAGATGTTGACACGGTCACCGAGTGTGTAAGCGACTGTAAACTTGAATCCAGAGTTGTGTCAATCGTAATGGTTTTATGTATAATTAGTCTTGTGGCGGTGTAACATCATTAAACCCATTCGTCTAGTAGGGGTGTAACATCACTGAACCCACTAGATTAGTGTGGGTGTAACATCACTGAGCCTATTAGTCTTGTGGGGGTGTAACATACTTGAACTCATCATTCTAGTGTGGGTGCAACATCACTGAACCTATTAGTCTAGTGTGGGTGTTACATCACTGTACCCATTAGTCTAGTGTGGGTGTAACATCACTGAACTCATTGGTTAAGTGTGAGTGTAACATCACTGAACCCAACAGTCTAGTGTGGGTGTAACATTATTGAACTCATTATCATTAGTCTAGTGTGAGTGTAACATCACTGAACCCATTAGTCTAGTGTGGGTGTAACATCACTGAACTCATTAGTCTAGTGGGGGTGTAACATCACTGAACTCATTAGTCTAGTGGGGATGTAACATCACTGAACTCATTAGTCTAGTGGGGGTGTAACATTACTGAACTCATTAGTCCAGTGTGGGTGTAACATTTCTAAACTCATTAGTCTAGTGTGGGTATAACATCACTGAACTTATTAGTCTAGTGGTTGTGTAACATCACTGAACTCATTAGTTTAGTGTGGGTGTAACATCACTGAACCCATTAGTCTAGTATGGGTGTAACATCACTGAGCTCATTAGTCTAGTGTGGGTGTAAGATCACTGAACTCATTAGTCCAGTGTGGTTGTAACATCAATGAACCCTTTAGTCTAGTGGGGGTGTAACATCACTGAACTCATTAGTCTAGTGGAGATGTAACATCACTAAAGTCATTAGTCTAGTGTGGGTGTAACATTACTGAACCCATTAGTCCAGTGTGGGTGTAACATCACTAAGCTCATTAGTCTAGCGTGGGTGTAACATCGCTAAGCTCATTAGTCAGTGGGTGTGTAACATCACTGAGCTCATTAGTCTAGTGTGGGTGTAACATCACTGAACTTATTAGTTTAGTGAGTGTGTAACATCACTGAACCCATTAGTCTAGTGTGGGTGTAACATCACTGAACTCATTAGTCTAGTGGGGGTGTAACATCACTGAACTCATTAGTCTAGTGGGGATGTAACATCACTGAACTCATTAGTCTAGTGGGGGTGTAACATCACTGAACTCATTAGTCCAGTGTGGGTGAAACATCAGTAAACTCATTAGTCTAGTGTGGGTATAACATCACTGAACTTATTAGTCTAGTGGGTGTGTAACATCACTGAGCTCATTAGTTTAGTGTGGGTGTAACATTATTGAACCCATTAGTCTAGTATGGGTGTAACATCACTGAACTCATTAGTCTAGTGTGGGTGTAACATCACTGGTCTTATTAGTCTAGTGGGTGTGTAACATCACTGAGCTTATTAGTTTAGTGTGGGTGTAACATTACTGAACCCATTAGTCTAGTATAGGTGTAACATCACTGAACTCATTAGTCTAGTGTGGGTGTAACATCACTGAACTCATAAGCCTAGTGTGGGTGTAACATCACTAAACCCATTAGTCTAGTGTGGGTGTATCATTACTGAACTTATTAGTCTAGTGGGGGTGTAACATCACTAAACTCATTAGTCTAATGGGGGTGTAACATCACTGAACCCATTAGTCTAGTGTGGGTGTAACATCGCTAAACTCATTAATCTAGTGGGTGTGTAACATCACTGAGCTTATTAGTCTAGTGTGGGTGTAACATCACTGAAGTCATTAGTTTAGTAAGTGTGTAACATCACTGAACCCATTAGTGTAGTGTGGGTGTAACATCACTGAACTCATTAGTCTAGTGGGGATGTAACATCACTGAACTCATTAGTCTAGTGTGGGTGTAACATCACTGAGCCCATAAGTCTAGTGTGGGTGTATTATCACTGAGCCCATTAGTCTAGTAGGGGTGTAAAATCACTGAACTCATTAGTCTAGTGGGAGTGTAACATCACTGAACACATTAGTCTAGTGTGGGTGTAACATCACTGAACTCATTAGTCCAGTGTGGGTGTGACATCACTAAACCCATTAGTCTAGTGGGGGTGTAACATCACTGAATCCATCAGTCTATTGTGGGTGTAACATCAATGAACCCATTAGTCTAGTGTGGGTGTTACATCACTGTACGCATTAGTCTAGTGGAGGTGTAAAATCACTAAACTCATTAGTCTAGTGTGGGTGTAACATCACTGAACCCATTAGTCTAGTGTGGGTGTAACATCATTGAACCAATTGCTGAAAATATTGATTTATTACTTCCATCCATTAATAAACCAGTTGTGAAGCACTAGTTGCAGATCCACCAGAGATTGCACCCGGTACATAAGAGTAAGAGTCCGGAGGTCCTACCACTACACCACTAAATGCTATTTATTCAAAATTTCCCCTCTGCATTCGTTCCTGACAAAAACATGGTTTTCTTCTTAACATTATTTTCAGATATTTCAATATGGGTTGATCAACATAACTCCCCTACTGTACATGCAAAATACATTTAATTGGTCTTGATAGCTGGTCCGTAATTGCATTACAGACAGCCTATCGACCAATCAGATTTAGTTGCACGAAAATACACTCACATTAAGTATTCATGAATGTTGCTCAATATCCTGTTCCAGCTGTATCTTTATTGCTTTCGTGATGCAAATCAGTACGCTTGGGGTTGTTCTATTTTAAAGGATTAGTTTAAGGTTCAAGCAAGTCTTATTTATGCTGTGAACGATGAGCAACTTTACTTAATGGGTAATTGCCTAAAACCATGCTAAGTAAAGGAAAAATCGCACAACTAGTATGGAAAAATATCAACTCCAATGATGTACAAATGAATTCTAAAATTCTGATTTCAAAATCATAAAAACATTATTTCTACAGTATTATTTGATTGAGAAATAATAAGACAGTTTTTACCCTTCAATGTCATTTAGTCCGGATCTTGCGCGATTTCATTGCCGTTTTCAAGGTGTAAGTTACATCATGATCAATACATAAATATAGCCCGCAGTATACAATTTCAAAGCAGCACCACCACTCGGAAATCAATTTCATTATGATCACCTATTAAGATGGATGCTTTCTATGTGAAGAGTGTTCCAACTCAGCTCTAATTACCCAGTTTATTTTGTAACATTTTTTTTCGATTTTGTATATAAATATTTTTTTGACTCATCAGGTAATATTTACAAGCATATTTGGTGGGCACAACAAATGTAGCTGTTTTTATAGTGTATCTTGGGGTCAGATTTACAGCTTGTAAAACGGGATTTTAAATTGGAGTTGAGAGGATTAAACCTATGAATGTTAAAGTTGTTTGTTCACGGGGCATATTGCAAAATTTTCGGCGAAATCAAAGCAAGAAATATCCCAATTCATAAGTGGTTACTTCTTATTTCTGCTTCTTGCATTTACAAGGATTATTTTAATTCCATTTTATTGGTATCTTTTCGGTCGTGTTTGTGTGTTGTTTTGAATCAATGACAAAAACGATTTATCGCAAGTAGCATTTTTGTCAATTTTTTTGTATTATATACAATCGTTTAGCAATTAAGAAACAAAATAGTGAGAAAAAGTTCCAAAATCTCATTCCGTTAAGGAAATATCTAAGTTTAAACTTTGGTATCATTTATGTACAAACGGCTGAAATCAGACTAATGTGATGTCATAGCCTCCGATCCCTCAAAGTCTATATGTAATTTATCATATTTTGTCCTGTGGCTTAAGAAGCATGGAATATTTCAAAAAAGTAGTAAAACTGAATGAGGAAGGGGATTTATGATGTACCACCTGTAGAAAAATCAAGGAAAAAATAAAATAGTGAAAAATTTAAATAAACATCTTTAAATTATATTAACTATTGTTAGAATGTGAGGATGAAAATGCCAGCTTTCCATAGCAAACTTACTACATCAGTCATTTTTACAAAGGTAAGACGGTACTTTAAACTTGAATATCTCCTAAATGGAATAAGAATTTTAAATGGTTTTTTCACCATTTGGTTTCTTTTGAAGTTCCTTTTCATTAGATAAACTTATTGGACCACTAAACTAATCCTTTAAAGCTTTGCGCAAGTAGACTATGTGGTAGATCAGTAGCAAGAGGCCGCTATACAGACCCGGACCAATCAGAATCCAGCATTCATAATTTCTCATGAATATTCATAGAATATTTAGATTGGGTGGCTATTGGTCTGGGTTCTGTATAATGGCCCCTGATTTTTTTTTCTCTGGGTCATCGGATGGCCGTCACAGGATATTCTCGACGACGGAGCTTCTGATTGGTCGGGATCTGTATAGTGGCGCATGAGATTTTTCATCTGGGTCATCGGATTACCATCACAGGATAGTCTCGACTGTTCTACATAATCTTTTTAGCGAGGTGTATAGTTCATTTGCATATACTTAATGCTAACTTCTGATTGGTCGATGTCTGTATAGTGACCCATAAGATTTTTCATCTGGGTCATCGGATTGCGTCAGAGAATGGGAGGGTTGTCTGTCTGAGAAGTGTTGTGAATTGACTGTCATTTTGGAGAGGGCACAGAGAACCCCACCCCAGGGGGGAGGGTTTTCCGTATGAGGAGTGTTGTTTGCGGTGAGTTTACGGTCATTGTGGAGTGGTTCTGATCAATTTGTGTGGTTTAGGTATCTAGGTTCTATGGAGTACTATGGGTCTGTATGTTTTCTATTCTGTCAGGGGTGCCAAGGGTAATGCACCCTGCTCCAAAACAAGAAGAAAAATCGGCTATGGGCTCCCCAGGGTACGTTACGATGGTATTATCAACTCAAAAAGTATCATGGCACTCATTGTCGCCCATTTCAAAACAATAAACCCTGATAATCTCTTGTTTAGAAGTTTAGATTTGTCAAAGAGTTTAAAGTGTAAAAGTATCAATAATAAAATAAATCGCCATGTCACGATTATCGATAATATTGGGATGATATCGTCACAATTTACCGAGTCACGTCATTCGAGAAGACATTGTACTTGACAATTGAGAAACAGGAAACTTGTCATGTTTGATACCAACGTTTTCAAAATAGGTAAGAATTGAGCGGCGATATTTTTCAAACGGTGTGATTTGAGAAGACGTTTTTTGAAAACGGGTACGATTTGAGAACGAAATTTTTGAAAACGTGTACGATTTGAGAACGAAATTTTATTTATATATTCCATTGACTTAGCACAGGGAGTAAAATTTGAGCGACGACATTTTGAAAACGTAAACAATTTGAGAGGACGCTTTTTCTGAAACTCATCATTTAAGAAAACAATTTTTTTGAAACACTGTCATTTGAGGCAGATTTTTGCTGTTTTTCATTTGAACGGACAAAACTGCGTTTTTACCAGCAAAATAGGGTCTACGGAGGGCTTAATCGTGGATCTATTTGGACAAAACTACGTTTTTAACGGGGAAAATGGTGTCTGCAGGGGAATGACAGGACACAACTGCGCTTTAATTAAAAAAAGGGAGTCAATCGTGGAAATTTAAACAAAACTACGTTTTTAACGGGGAAAATGGCGTCTACCGCGGCTTCATTGTGGGACTATTCGGACAAAACTGCGCTTTAATGCGAAAAGGGGGGTCTACATGGACTTAATCGTGGGAATATTCAAACAAAACTACTTTTTCAACGGGAAAAAATGACGTCTACGGGGGCTTCATCGTAAGACTATTTGGACAGAACTGCGCTTTAACGCGAAAGAAAGGGGTGGGACTTGATTCCAAACCACGCCCCCTGAACTTTTTCCTCAAACATTACATTTCAACATGCACTTTTTGACTGTAGGAATGTGTCCTTGTGTATGACAAAGATAGCCGATCGATACATCATTCCTGTACGTAATGCGTGTTTAATAATAGGTGTATAAAAGTTTGATTATTTGATGTATGATAATAAAGTAAACCTATATGTTAAGATAAAGCCTATTTGCCTGGCAAATCGATATCAATAGTATGAGGAAAAACATGCATAATCCATGTTTGTTTATTCAATATTGGATCAATATAGATTCTTTGTTATTTCTGTACATAATGCGTCTTTAATAATAGGTGGATAAAAGTTTGATTATTTGATGTATAATAATGGGGTAAACCTATCTGTTAAGATGAAGCCTGTTTGCGTGGCAAATCTACGTTAATAGAATGAGAAAAAAATTCATAATCCATGTTTGTGTATTCAATATTGGATCAATATAGATCCTTTGTTTAAATGTCCTTGTGTATGACAAAGAGAGTCAATCGATACATGATTTCTGTACATAATGCGTGTTTAATAATAGGTGGATAAAAGTTTAATTATTTGATGTATAATAATAAAGTAAACCTATATGTTAAGATGAAGCCTGTTTGCGTGGCAAATCGATATCAATAGTATAAGAAAAAACATTCATAATCCATGTTTGTTTATTCAATATTGGATAAATATTGATCCTTGGTTTAAACGTCCTTGATGTGATCGATAACCTGTGAATCTGATTATGTTAGAGGGCAAAGTGGAATGACGTCTGTTACCGTGTATAGGCAATATCTTACATTGTTTTTTCACGCTCATTTGTGGAACATGCGCGGTAGAGCAAGTGACCAACACATCGCGTGAATTCATCTAAAATGCTATTCATTTCTAGTTCAGGTTTTAAACAGAACAGACCTTGTGTCAGTTTAGTGGAACGCAAACGCATTATTTATCATCAATACGTACGTATTTAGCGTTTTTCTTTGTCTCGCCTAAAAACAGGAAGAAACATAGGGATTGTTGTCGGCGATCGGTGTCGGCGGTATAATTTTAATATAACATTTTTACACGTTCAAGTTTGAACATTATTATTATTTTATTGATTTAGAGATGTATACTTGATGTCGGTTCATAGTGTGAAAGACAGATGCATACATTCCTACAGTCACAGGAAACACACACCTTGCTTACCATTGATACGCTAGAGTTGCTTGATGTTAGACGGGGGTAGCGACTGTATTTTCGTCAACCTCGCGTAGGGCGTTATAACTCGGGCGAAATCGGGTTTAAGTAGTGCTTTGGCACGGCGCAAGGTTCGTCGACGTTCCGTTGTTATGGCGGTTCTCTCCGGACAGTCCTAAACTGGTCGATGTTCACATACAACATAATACACATCTACATTTCATAACGTCATAGATACTTTTGTCCCATTCTCAAGGTAATGACGTCATTATCGCGTGTACGCAATGAAGTCCCTCGCTTTTGAACCCATTTCCCTTGTTTTTTACCACTTTTTTCTTCAAATTATCATCTCAAAGTTGATAATTAGAAAAAAGAGTTTAAAAGTCAAGGAATTTCAAAAATTGTTTCTCAAAGTACATGTTAAAACGAAAAATTCTCTTCTCAAATTCTTCTTCTTCTTCTTCTTCTTCTTCTTCTTCTTCTTCTTCTTCTTCTTCTTCTTCTCCTTCTTCTCCTCCTCCTCTCCTCCTTCCTCCTCCTCCTCTTGCTCCTCCTTCTTCTTCTTCTTTTTCTTCTTCTTCTTCTTCTTCTTCTTCTTTTTTTTTTTCTTCTTCTTCTTCTTCTTCTTCTTCTTCTTCTTCTTCTTCTTCTTCTTCTTCTTCTTCTTCTTCTTCTTCTTCTTCTTCTTCTTCTTCTTCTTCTTCTTCTTCTTCTTCTTCTTCTTCTTCTTCTTCTTCTTCTTCTTCTTCTTCTTCTTCTTCTTCTTCTTCTTCTTCTTCTTCTTCTTCTTCTTCTTCTTCTTCTTCTTCTTCTTCTTCTTCTTCTTCTTCTTCTTCTTCTTCTTCTTCTTCTTCTTCTTCTTCTTCTTCTTCTTCTTCTTTCTTCAAATTCTTCTTCTTCAAATTCTTCTTCTTCAAATTCTTCTTCTTCAAATTCTTCTTCTTCAAATTCTTCTTCTTCAAATTCTTCAAATTCTTCTTCTTCTTCTTCAAATTCTTCTTCTTCTTCAAATTCTTCTTCAAATTCTTCTTCTTCTTCTTCTTCTTCTTCTTCAAATTCTTCTTCTTTAAATTCTTCTTCATCGTCGGAATTTAAAAAAAGTGCATGTTGAAGTGCAATGTTTGAGGAAAAAGTTCAGTAGGCGTGGTTTGGAATCAAGTCCCACCCCCTTTTTTGGCGTTAAAGCGCAGTTCTGTCCGAATAGTCCCACGATGAAGCCCCCGTAGATGCCATTTTTTCCCTTCAAAAATGTAGTTTTGTCTGAATATTCCCACGATTAAGCCCTTGAAGACCCCGTTTTTTTGCATTAAAGCGCAGTTTTGTCTGAATAGTCCCACAATGAAGCCCCCGTAGACGCTGTTTTTCCCGTTAAAAACGTAGTTTTGTCCTAATAATTCCACGATTAAGCCCCGTAGACCCCCTTTTTTTGCATTAAAGCACAGTTCTGTCCTGTCATTTCCTGTAGACGCCATTTTGCCGCTTAAAAACGTTGTTTTGTCCAAATAGTCCCACGATTAAGCCCTCCGTATAACCCATTTTGCTCGTAAAAACGCAGTTTTGTCCTCTCAAATGAAAAACAGTTGAGCAAAATACTGCCTCAAATGACAGTGTTTCAGAAAAAATTGTTTTCTAAAATGATGAGTTTCAGAAAAAGCGTCTTCTCAAATCGTTCACGTTTTCAAAATATCGTCGCGTAAATTTTACTCCCTGTGCAAAGTCAATAGGATTTAAAAATAGAATTTCGTTCTCAAATCGTACACGTTTTCAAAAAACGTCTCTCAAATCACACCGTTTAGAAAATATCGCCGCTCAATTCTTACCTATTTTGAAAACGTTGGTATCAAACATGACAAGTTTCCTGTTTCTCAATTGTCAAGTACAATGTCTTTTCGAATGACGTGACTCGGTAAATTGTGACGATATTATCCCGATATAATCGATAATCGTGACATGGCGATTTACTTATATTATTGATACTTTTTACAGTTTAAACTCTTTGACAAATCTAAACTTCTAAACAAGAGATTATCAGGGCTTATTGTTTTGAAATGGGCGACAATGAGTACCATGATACTTTTTGAGTGGATAATACCATCGTAACGTATCCTGGGGGAGCCCATAGCCATTTTTTCTTTTTGTTTTGGAGCAGGGCGCATTACTCTTGGACACCCCTGACGGTATAGAAAACATACAGACCCATAGTACTCCATAGAACCTAGATACCTAAACCACACAAATTGATCAGAACCACTCCACAATGACCGTAAACTCACCGCAAACAACACTCCGCATACGGAAAATCCTCCCTCTGGGGTGGGGTTCTCTGTGCCATCTCCAAAATGACTGTCAATTCACAACACTTCTCAGACGAAATCCGATGACCCAGATAAAAAATCTCACGGGTCACTATACAGACATCGACAAATCAGAAGTTAGCATTAAGCATATGCAAATGAACTATACACCTCGCTACAAAGATTATATACAACAGTCGAGACTATCCTGTGATGGTAATCTGATGACCCAGATGAAAAATCTCAGGAGCCACTACACAGACCCCGACCAATTAGCAGCTCCGTCGTCGAGAATATCTTGTGACGGCATTTTGATGACCTGGAAAATCACAGGGGCCACTATACAGACCCCGACCAATAGCCACCTAGTTTGCATATTCTATGAATATTTATGATTTTTTTTTACCTTCGACGCGCTGCATATATGAGTGATAACAAATGTAGTCTTGTAATTTGCGGCAGTATATTATGTACATGTAGCAATGCACTTAATATTAAGGAACCAATATCATTATTTTGATATTCAGAAATCACACCTATGTATGTAAAATCATAAACTATGGCGCTGTACAATAGATGAATTAGGTAAAAACCAAAAAATTAAAATACAAATAGAGTAAAAAGTAGCAATTTTCATTATATAGGAAGCGAGTGAGACCCAATGTTTGAGTTTTGTTTTATCTCAAGACAAATAGTTTAAACGATATTAATGCCAGAAATGTGTTACAGTAGGTTCTTATTTGTGAGAGTCTTCGTCTTATATGTTTCCTTTCAACCTAGACTGCTAACCATGAGCTGATGAATAGACTGCTAGACATGAGCTGATGAATAGTAAAGGTATAATACACCTATTCCCTAACTTTGTTTATGTGAGGATAATGAAATAAAATGTTTGGTTTAGTTAGGACAGTACAGTACATGTTGATTGAAGACATGTTCTATTTTAGATAGGTTAGTGGTTACCCATGACAAAATGAAAACAAGAACTAAAAATGGTCCCAATGTACCAATGTATGTTCTAAAGACATGTAGCAATTTCTTGCTTAAGCTGAGCTCCCTGTCTAGCATTTACATTGCCAGAAAATGAAATAAGCTTCAGTAAACACAGTGAAATTAGATATGTCATATTTCGAATTTTCTTTTAACAGACAGAAAAGTTGCATTCCTGCAGGCCTTGCCACATTTTCTCCCCCTCTCCCCCCTCCCTCCTCCCTTGCTGGAAAAGTGAACATACAAGATGGAAAGATGGTGAGGGCCACAACAAGAGTGGCCATCATAGCCTTTGTTTTTATCAGAAGCCAGTAAGTTAAATAAAAAAAATTATTTGATATTCAAAGGTTAATCCAAGGGAAACACCACAACTAATGCAGCGGTCAAACAGCATAATCATAGACCCCTTAAGAGTTCACCTTTTTCAGATTTGTTTAAGCCCAAGTTTCACCCACCTGCAATAAAGTTTTGACAAACATTCAACAGCCTCGAAAAATAATTATATCAAGATTCACCTTCGCCAATCTTTATTAGTGACGGTTCACCATAGAGAAAAACATGTTTTATCGTAACTTATTTCTATAACGAATGTACATTAAAGAGCCACCTCAAATTTATGCGAAATTCTGCTTTGGTTGAAACTCAAAGTAGTTAGGCCAGACCAGGAAAGAATGTTTTGTTTTATCATAATAACATTCTCTACTACAGCTTTGCCTAAACCTATGCCCAGGTTAGAGTAAAGGCAAACATAAAATGTACGCTACCCTATACATACATCACACCTTTTGTATCAACTGAAAAATCATCACAGTGTGCCTTATAATCACAGAGTGCCTTATCATCACAGTGTGCTTTATCATCACAGTGTGCTTTATTATCACAATGTGCCTTATCATCACAGTGTGCCTTATCATCAGAGTGTGCCTTATCATCACAGTATGCCTTATCACCACAGCGTGCCTTATCATCACAGTGTGCCTTATCATCACAGAGTACCTTATTATCACAGAGTACCTTATCGTCACAGTGTGCCTTATCATCACAGTGTGCCTTATCATCATAGTGTGCCTTATCATCACAATGTGCCTTATCATCACAGTGTGCCATTATCATCACAGTGTGCCTTATCATCACAGCGTGCCTTATCATCACAGTGTGCCTTATCATCACAGTGTGCCTTATTATCACAGTGTGCCTTATCATCACAGTGTGCCTTATCATCACAGTGTGCCTTATCATCACAGTGTGCCTTATCATCACAGTGTGCCTTATCATCACAGTGTGCCTTATCATCACAGTGTGCCTTATCATCACAAAGTGTGCCTTATCATCACAGTGTGCTTTATCATCACAGTGTGCCTTATCATCACAGAGTGCCTTATCATCACAGTGTGCCTTATCAACACAGTGTACCCCCACCTTGAAGGGGGCAAATTCTACTTTGGTCAAATGTTTAAGCAGAGAAGTGGCTTTAAACATCAATTAGGCGTATAGCGTAAGTTAAGTTAATATGTCAACAGGGCACAAAATTCAGGGTGCCCAGTGTCCACCAATACAAAGCTGCTCCCAGTCTCTAAAAGTTGGTAGAGACTAATTAAGGAAGCCAAAATGGTAATAATATTTTAGTTATAAGTCGGTACTAGAAGTAGGTATAAAATAAATAGAAATAATTCATCTGGGGGAAACAAAATTTATAGCTGAATCTTGAAGACTGTTTGATTAAATTGAATATTTTTGGCCTTACATATTTTGTGTGCCCTTTTTGTGTTCTAGCCTTTGTCATCCAATGAAAACAATTTCTTCCAAGAGTAGCTCTTATTGTTGTAGTTTCTTGGTTGGAATCACTCTTTAACAGTTTAGGGGAAATATGGAATGCTTGCTGGTCTGGAAATTTTGTCATTACCTGTTTCACATGTTTTATGTCCAACTGTCTTTATTATAAGATACACTCTACCTTCATAATCTTTTTTAAATACAGTATATACTAATTCTGCTTATTTTTCTTACAGATTGGAACACACATTCCAGACTATCTGAATTAGATGGTAAAACGTGGAGATGGACGTTAGCCATTTATTTTAGTATTAAGAGAAAAACATCATCCTGCCAAATCATTTGTTGTGGTTGCATTCAAAGTATCAGACAATTCCAAAAATAGAGGACATTTATAGAAACACTGTGGCTTAAGAACTACCTTGATATCGTATTCCCTGTAGATAATCCTGTATTGAATAAACTTCACAAGTTTCCCTTGAAAGTGACTGGTGTAATATAAGCTGTAACTTGAGAGTGTGATGTCATAGACTCACTTCTGTAACAAGTGTCTATGCTTTCAATGATAAATGTATCTACTTTTACAATTCACACTTAGCCATTCAAACTATCTTTTGTGTCCTAAAGTTTTTGTGATAAAGATTTTTGTAACAGAAGTTAAACAACTTGGTTTCAATCAGTCATGGAGGGAAGTGCAAAGTGGTGGCATAAACTCCTGTGGTTCGTTTTTTAATTACCCCATAAGCCAAAAATGCAATCTTTTTTATTTCAGGTAATGATCAATATCCATTTTATTATAACAGTCAGACAGTATATCAGTTACTATTGTGTAGTTTCCATTCTGAATGTTATAATTATCATAGAAATAGTGTAGAGAGTCAAGATTTAGTTCATATGAAGTAGTGTAAATGCTTGATAGATTGAAGGCCCAATAGTCCAAAGATCTGTAGCCTAATCGTCTGACTATCAGTCCTTCATGATACTGCCACTTTGGATTGATACCACTTCAAATGCCTATTGAGCTCAGTGAGTCAGGGCTGAAGATTTAAGTTAGTTGTTTATCAGTCCGGCAGCATGCCTATTGATGAGAACATAAATGTTTCTATTAATGGGAACATTTTTGCTACATGGAAGCCGCCATTTTGTGATATTTCCCATGATCCTTTGCTATACTTACGTTAAAGCCCTATGCAATGATCCACTTTTTTAAGATTGTAAGCTCCTATGTTTTGTCCGCCGAATGTGTGATCCATAACATCGCAGATATCTTACAATCAATAAGGAAAATTGAGCCGGAAGTGACGTTGACAGAACGGCGGCGTTTACTTCTAATTTTATCTATGGGACGATACCTTTCCTTTCAAGATGCGTATCATCCATTTACGCCCTCGTATATTGGTCAAGTGCTCCTTTAAGCCACATCTGGACTTTTCTTTCCCCAACCTGCCAGTGCCCCAACTCTGTTCTGTCCCCAGCTCTGCTCTGTCCCCCAAAGCTGCTTTGACCCAACTCTCTTTGACCACAGTGCTGTAAGTTTGTGGGACAGGAGGACTTTTCTTCCTACATGTACTTTCATGCAGAATTAAAAAAAAAGCATAGGTTTTTGAAGAAAAAAATGTACCCCCGCACTTTGTGGAGTGCAGGAAAAGTAAGGCCCAATATCCTCTCTCTTTGTGAAGGAAAACTACGGCCCTATGTGACCGTACCTGATCCATTTCGTGGACGCCCCTTTTACATTCACGCCTTTCAAAGGAAAGTTTATCCCAAATTGAAGGCGTACCAAAACATATGTATTGCACAATGAAAACGAAAACGATAACAGCAAAAAGAACTAGAACATAAACACTAAGGTCATCATAATTTGAATTTTGTATATTACGTCGTAATCAATAACCAAATAAAGAGTTTCACTCTTTTGTAAGCGAAGAAAGAACTGGCACCAGGATTCTTTACATTTGGTTTCGAATGTTTACAGTCATTCGTGGTCATAAATTTACGGGGTTTCCATGTATAGACGTAATCCATTTTACAAGCTTCTTTGTTGAAAGGCATAAAGATGATGAGTTCATATTTTGAAACTTTTATATATTTTCTTTGAAGCACCTTTAGCCGGAGGATTTTCTTGATGGATTGCATAACTGTAAGGTCATTAAAGAAAAATGTGATGGACAATGGTTCGAAAAGAGTTTTGGAAACCCCTCTAAATTCCGGCTTTCCCGGAGCCTACTTCCAACATTATATAGACACAGGAAACGGGGGATTGGCCCTGGATGGGGCTACACCGCAGGTCCCAATTTATCGGGGGAAAATTATGTTGTGCTTCATCAAATATCAGACCTTATCAATATTTTCATTACTATATGAGCTTTCTAGGCTTTGTTGAATTAATTTACGCTTAATTTGCCAACGTTAGGGTTTTTCCCTTAGCACAGATATATACTATGACACCCCGGCTTTCTAGTGAAATAAAGTTGATACGAAGGCCGGCAGTTGAAGTACGAACCAAACTTTCTTACTCCTTAATACCTTCTCCAAACTTATTGGGCCCCTTGAACAAGAGTTTCGGGTCTTGCGTATCATCCTTCTCTGCATCCCCATTTTTGGAAGAAAAAAAAGATGTCAAAACTGTTGTAACAGAATCCGCTTTACTGCTGTACTATGATTTATCAAAACATTAAATAAAATAAGATATGAGCAACTCACTTTTGCAATTTGATGGTCGTATTCGTTTAATATTTAAATATTCGTTCAATATTTTGCATGAACTCAGAAATAATAACAGATGTCGTAACCAGGAAATGAATTATCCGGATTCCAGGTTAATGGCATCAAATGTCTTCGTCCTTCTTGTGAAATAGCCTTTCAAATTTATCATAAATTTTTTATTTTTTTTATTTTTTTATCTGACGCTTAATTTGGCTCTTAATTAATTTGTATTAATCACCTACATCCTTGATATCTCACAGTTTCAGTTCAGTGGTCAAGCGGGCTCATACGTATTGAATACTTGAGCTCCTAACCCCCCTTCCCCCCCCCCCTTCTTTCTGAGATTATCAACGAGCAAGTAAGCTTACGTCCCCCTCCCACATCCACACACACACACACCCTCTTGGAAGGATTTGTTCTGTTTCAACGGATATATTGCTATATCGCAAGAATATGACAATGGCAACCAAACGGAAACTGCAACGTGTTCTAAATAAACTAGTCTAAACACCGAAATAGGGTTTTCAACTTGATAAAGAAAGGTAGAAGGAAATGCTTGACTTCACATTGTTTTGATTATATTAACAATTCAGTCCACTGGAGAGACAAACGATTGATAGAGGATTTCATCACGTGATTCGAACCCAACTGGAAGCCATTTTGCAGGAGAGCGTCGTCGTTACGTTTCACGAGTCTTCACATCTCAGTCACATCACACGTACAACAAACAGACTGAATGCTACCAGTTCAACGAATTTTACTGATTGCAGTTTTTTTGTTCTTTTCGATTTTTCTTCATATTTTCCTTAAGTTTGATATATTCACCAGATAAACGAAAAGTAACTTTTACGTGAACGTCAGCTGATCGTTTGTTATACCAGGGAGTTGCCATTTTATACTCAGACAAAGCCTACATACCTGATATAAAGTGCTCGCTGCAAATCCGAACCGTAGGTTGAAAGCCTTCGCGTCGTACAACAGAAACCCACTTCAAACGTCGATCAGGATCAGATGGAAATCGAGAAGTGTTTTTATTCCTGGCACACGTCTATTAATGCTACCTACGGCACAGCAAGACTCCGGCATAATTATCTTATAAAAATTTTTTATATAACAACATGCAAACGTATGTAAGTCTAAGTAAGTGTACAATAGACAACAGTGTTCTCGACCTAAAAATGGCAATGTAAACAAAGTCATGTGACCCCATGACGTCACCTGAAACATTCAATAGCTACCCCATCTGTATACAAATGTTAACATTTTGGGAAAATAAGTCAATAACAGGATTCTGCATGTTCCTTATACCTTATATCAATCCAGAAAAATAAGCATACGAAGCTGAAAACTACTATTTCCACAATGCATCCCCGCCTAACCAGCTAACAGAGCACATTTAGTTGTAAAGATCCGAGCGAAGTGGACTTTCTGCAGGTTTTGTGCCTCTGAGATGGTAACGGAATGTACAGTAATTTACATATAGTTGTGAAAAATTTGTGTCAAGATTGTTATTATTAATAATGCTTTGCGACTTATGAGGTCCACCTTCCCGCAATGTTCAACCCTCATGCTGTCATACATGGTCTCATTTTGGGTGGTAGGACATTACAAGCCTTGGAAAACATGAATGTGGGCCCTTAGCGTGTTGTTGTGGTTCTTTTAAGTTATAAACATTTCAGGATTAATGATGAGTGTATGTACTAGCAGAACAACAATCTGATTGTGGCTCTTTATAGGCAAAATTGGAAATTGGCCCTATTCATTGGCGAAAAAATGTATCTAGGGAAAAAAGTTTGTACGAATCAGACTGAATTATCTTTGGACTAACAATCCCCCATTTTGAACAGTAAATCCTCAATTTGTAGTGTATAATGTCCTTTTTCAGTATAACTGTACAATGTACCTTTTTCATTAGAAAGGAAGAGCGCCCTTTCAAATATTGGAAAACGATTTTCAAACAACTACATAACAATTGTCATGAAGTGCTGGGGTGGAGCCAAGATAAAATGTCAGGCGGGGGAGAGAGGAGGGTGGGGGGGGGAGGAAGCCAAACCATAGATGATGTGATACCGTGTTTTATTAGCAGTTTCGTCATGATTAATGGAACATATTGGGACAAACTGACAAAGGTGCATAGTCTTATAAGCAGATAAGCGGGGAGCATAGAGAAAAACACTCCCTGAAAGGTTTTTTTTCGATTGGGAAATTATGTAAACGAATTTAATGGAAATTTTTCGATAATTGATAAAAATTTACCAAAACAAAAATTGCGCCCAAAGTAAAGGAGATTTTCCGAAAATTGCACGA
The DNA here is from genome assembly GCA_020152595.1 of Chiridota heheva. Lineage (NCBI taxonomy): Eukaryota > Metazoa > Echinodermata > Holothuroidea > Apodida > Chiridotidae > Chiridota > Chiridota heheva. Next base: position 828,121 of record JAIGNY010001658.1, on the reverse strand, counting down.
GAATAAAAAATTTTTTATCCCAAATTGAAAGAGGTATCCCAAAAATTTAAGAAAACTTACCGGAGGACCATTCCAAAAATTACACGAAAATGAAGGAAAATTCTCAAAGATTGAAAGTGATTTCAATAAAATTGAATGAAATTTCCTAAAAATTTATAAAAGTTGGCCCAAAAGAATGAAAATTTTCGGAAAATGGCACAAGAATGAAGGAAATTTCCCAAAGATTAAAAGAGATTTCCCAAACATTTGAAAATTTTCCGAAGAAAATTTACATAAACCGTGACTAAGAATTATCTCATGGTAAAAAAGTATCATCGGAAAAATTTCAGGGGCCATGGCTATGGCCCATCCCCTCCCTCTGGATCGGCCTCTGTGGAAGTGTTATATTACATTACACTCATGAGTAGACTTATCTGCTTACTACACCAGTCACTTTTAAACACACTTGTAGCATACGTGGAATTATAACATGATACCTTCTGCCAAACAGAATATCAAGGAATGTTCACCAATTTGTTTCTTTATCATATAAAATGCATGTTTGACCAAGAATATTCATTCAAATTTCAAATAAGTAAATGAAGGGCCAGTTGGCATGAAATGGTTCTGATTATAGGTGGGATGTTCTCAAAACTATTATACGACATTTTTTTTACAAGTCAACGGGTCATGAAACTCGGGGAATTCCTCCTACATATCTTGCTGTATATCCGTGCGTCAAAGTTTGTGCGCCACTGAGGATCGCACCCGCCAAAATGCTTTCTTTGGCTGTTTGGATACGTGCCTGTCAGCTTGTGTTTCACCACAAAAGAGAAAGCACAAAACAAGTTTTCTTGTGTCCAGTGATGCCCTTTGAGTGGACATATCACTAATTAAGATTATGAAAGTAAAAGTTACGAAAGAATATTCAACTTTTTTTTTACAAAAGCTGGATGAGGTAATCATCCAAAGGTCAATGTTTGGATTGTGAAAATTAAGTGAATGATTGGATTTTTTTATCAAGCAGTCCGGTGTAAAAGTAATTTCCCCCCTCCCCCAAGTAAATAATGCCCCCCGCCCCGCCCTTATTTTCTAGGAATATTGGGCCCCAGACAATTAAGCCGTAGCCATCCAGAAAATTTGGTCCGGTTTCATAGTAAAAACAGTCCGCTAGGAAATTTGGGCCCCCAGACAATTAAGCTGTAGCCATCCAGAAAATTTGGTCCGGCTCATAGTAAAAACAGTCCGCTAGGAAATTTGGGCCCCCGGCCCTTCTTTCCTAGGAAATTTGGAGACAACAACTTGTCCACTTTTGCAAGAAAAAACCCTTCTTCTCCCTTTACAGTAAATCTCACTGCCGTTTTGGGTAAAGCACGCTTTTTTTTCTTTGGTGTATCCTAATGCGTACTGCCCAGATCGAAGAAAATATTATATTTCTCTTTCACCGAAGGGCTTACTGGAAACCATTTTCTGTTCGTGGGCAAATTCTACGTGTACAACGGCGCTGTATTCTGTACACAAACATTACTAATTTCGGTTTTAGCTGATCACTTCAGTACACAAAATTTACAGTGGTCAAGCACGCTCATCTTATATGAAAGAGGACTTCAAAAGAAACAAAATGTTGATGAAAGCATTATAAAATCTTATTCCATTAAGGAGATATTCAAATTTAAAGTTTAGTATCATTTTTGTAGAAACGACTGAAATCAGACTAGTTATGACGTCACAGCCTCAGATTCCTCAAAGTCTTTATGTATTTAAAAAAAGTATATTTACTTTTTTCACTATTTAATTTATTTTTCTTGAAAGTTTCTTCAGGTGGTATATTATAAATACCCTTCCTATATTCAGTTTTACTACTTTTTTTTGGCATATCCCATGGTTTATGAACCACAAAATCGCAGGACAAAATATGATAGAATGCATAAAGACTTTGAGGAATCTGAGGCGATGACATCACAACTAGTCTGATTTCAGTCATTTCTATACAAATGATACCAAACTTTAAATGTAAATATATCCTTCAACGGAATCAGATTTTTGAATGCTTTCTTCACTTTGTTGTTTCTTGTGAAGTCCTCTTTCATATAAGATAGACTTGCATAAATCCTGAACTAATCCTTTATTTGAAGAAACCATACAGACACACCAGTAAATTACCTAGTAAAATCATTTCGGAGGGGACCAAATTCACTAGAAATTCCTTAGGAAATAAGGACCGTTGGCCCAAATTTACGGGTAGCAAAATTGACTATCACACCGCCAGCATGCATATTAATAAAACATAAATGTTTCCAAAAATGGGAACATTTTGCTACATGAAAGCCGCCATTTGGTGATATTTCCCATGATCCTTCTGTTATCCTAACGTTAAAGCCTGCAATGTTACACATTTCAAATTTGAAATACCTCTGGGAAAAATATCTTTGCTAAGGGAAACTTAAAACTCATGAAAATGCCTTCATTACTGTCATGGCTAAAACTTTTCCACTCCCATTTGATATGTTCACCACGCCGTTTTCGAAATATTAGAAATAATAGACAATCGAGTAAGGCTTTTAGGCGGGAAACGGCCATTTTTAAAATTCAAATAATTTTCAACACAATGATTTTTGATATTTCAAGTACATAAATTAGAAACTATGACATTCTATTGCAACATCTGAACAATATGGCTGCATTACTTCAATATTCTCGTGTGCTATGAATGTTCCTATTAATAGGCATGCTTCCGGACTGTCAAGGGTAATTCCCATAAACAGTTTATCACTCTATAAAATCTCATGATTGTCGTTGAACTATTTAAGAGAACTGAATGTATGTTCCCATCACATCGAGCGTTTTACTGCACATTGTGAAGATGTGTTTTTGAATGATTGCACAAATATTTTGCAAAAATCCTCAATTCGATGATGTGGACTTTCACAGATCTATTTCTTTTTACGATTGTGTGTATGTGCATTAATGGCAAAGGAAATGGTAAGTATAGAACGTTTGTTTCACACTCATCTTTTAAGGAACATGCTGAGGCATCATCACTTAAATTGCTAGAAAATCTATCGAAAACCATCATAGGTAGCATCAAGATCAGTTAAACATTGACCATTTTGCAGCGACTTCTTAAAACTCGGACATCAATTGTCATATTTTATGCAAAGTACGTGATGTATTACAGGGTATCCTTGGTTTTTTGTTTTATAAATAATTTTGTCTATCACGTCTCCCTGAGGTGGTTGCAGCATGCTCTCTGCCATGCCTGGATTAAAATTATAGCAGAAATAAACTTTCCCATTATTTTAGGTAATATAATTTAGGAAAGAAATTTAAAGAATTACAGAAAGATTTTGAACTGTCTGCCCATTCACATTTTTCATGAATTATAAATGGACTTTAATCAGCCGACACTAAAACTAATAGTGCTATTTTCCAAATTAAAAAAAACTGTTCTGTTCAGATTTTAATATTCTTTTAAACAATACAGAAATTGTCCATAGACTTTAAAAACTGATTACAAGTAATTATATTGTTAGTTCAAAATACTTTTTGTGTAGACTATCTTTAATCATTTTGGAAATATTATATGCTACCGTTGTGTTGTTTTTATTAGACTTCTCCTTACGCTCCTCAATTTTTTTTTCTCAAGCCAATTAATTTCAGTGATTTGCAGCGTTCCGGATCAGGTTAACCACATCAGGTGTAGTAAATATTAAAAACTATCTAAAGCAGTCGTTCGTATTTTGGTAGAAAGTAGAAAGAAACGAAGTACGGACCTAAATAACTGATTCAAGATCAAAAATACGGTACTTAAAACAAAATCTGAAAATCTCTCAAAACTGATGCGCGCGAATGTTATCAGCTAATAGCATTTTATTGGGCCTTATACAACAAATAAGAAGCACTTTAAACCGTAAAACGTGTGAGTTTCAAGATCTATGATGTTCAGAAACAATTTGATAAAGAAACAGAACAAAAGTCTGCTTATTTTTGTATATTCATCAATTTGATACTTATTTATGACAAATTTTTAATAAATTTCAATAAAACTTTTATAGATTTAAGACTCAATAGTTTTAAGTTCAATGAAGAAAAACTGAATCAAAACAGGTATAAAATTCAAATTAGTTAGCTATTATGCCCTATTCTTTCGAGAAATACTTACAATTAAAACTAATTGTACTTGTGTACCCTAATTATTAGTTGACAATTTAAGACCAAATTTTATTCTATGCGGATACAGATTTGAAAAAAAATTAAGGTAAATTTTATTTGGCCCACTCCCTCTTACCTATGACCGTAAATAGTATGAAGTGTCATGCTTACTTAAGATGGTGTATACCATAATTTATTAAGCGGTCATGATCCATTACCAAAAACGCCAATGACGTAGTCGCTCAACATATTGTTAATAAGACCATTGCATGTTTTCTAAAATTTTAATAATTTTATAAGTTTACATTTTCATATGTTTAAAGGTTTAATGTGAACTGTAAAAGAAATAGTTTTAAAATGTAACAGGCTGTATGCAAATGCACGTGGAATCTCTACCACATTGTCACGGCGGTCACGTTAAATGGAACAGTGCTATAGGGTATACAAAACGTGAATAAATGGGTAGGGGTGGGTTAAGTGTTGCGTAATATTGATCTGCCAACGTTTCATTATGAGCACGATATGTGCATATGTCCACATAATCACTAAATATATTTTCTTTTTAGAACAAACAAAATCAAAACGCAAGATTAGAAAAACCGGGACTTAATACCCAAGTCACTTTGAGCAATTACTAGTTCGGATTAAAGTTAAAAAAAAAAAAATCCTTAAATAATAGCCTTAGATAATAGCTGTTCTTCTGATTGTATCCTGGGTGTTGAACTAGCCATTTCTTGTGCTGATGTATCTTAATAAGAACTTTGACCTCCACATGTGACACCATTGCATATGTTTGTTCCGTTTCTGCCCTTTCTCGTGCCACTAGTCAGTATACAATCTCATTTCCCCTTATGTCGCAGTGGCTTTGATGGGACTTCATCATTGATAAATTAAAATCGCATTAAAATGCAAAACTGTAATACGGATAGACTATGTTTCATATTTGTTTTCCCAACATACCCGACTAAAAGTCAATCATGCTTGCCTAAGTATATGGTCGTATGTAATTTGTAGTTATTTAAATTTTAGCTTTGATTTTGAATTTAGCTCTGAATTCATTTTCCACCTTTAATGTTTACACCATCTCTAATAGATGTAAGTTGGTTTCGTATTTTCAAAAAAAGTAAGAAATTACATAAAAGAAAAGGCTATCATTGAAGAAAAGGTTGACCTGAATATTTCAATTATTTGATTCCAAAAACAGCTCTTTGCCCACCAAGAAACTTGGTAGTAACCGGAACCAATTTGTTTTGGCGTCTCACGTGGGATTCTACGAATGACGTCTTTAACTGCAGCAATGTAGTCTACTCCGTTGATGCATTGTGGAATACCAAAAGGTAAGTTACATTCTAATCATCTGAAACTGGCAAACACCAATATCAGAAATGACATCTTTACAATGAAACTATCAAATACATATAACTCTTTCAGATTAAACACAAAGTGTATATCCACGTTGTCTGTCTTAGCTTTATTTTGGTAATTACTATAAAAAGATATCAAAATAGTTCGTTTTCTTTAAGTTAATTTCAAAACTGCCTATTTCCAAACACTGATCTATCTTTAATATGAATGACTGATTGAGTATGGTTTATATAACATGTTTGATATGTTCTATTATATATATATATATATATATATATATATATATATATATATATATATATATATATATATATATATATATATATATATATATATATATATTTATATGAATATATATATATATATATATATATATATATATATATATATATATATATATATATATATATATATATATAAATGTATATATATATATATATATATATATATATATATATATATATATATATATATATATATATATATATATATATAAATATATATTTTTATAAATATATATATATATATATATATATATATATATATATATATATATATATATATATATATAATATATATATATATAAATATATATATATATTTATATATATATATATATATATATATATATATATATATATATATATATATATATATATATATATATATATATATATATATATATATATATATATATATATATATATATATATATATATATATATATATATATATATATATATATATATATATATATATATATATATATATATATATATAAATATATATATATATGGACCAACTGCAGTTATCTTGCATTAGGGTCTTTTACTGATGTAAATTGGCTAATCAATAAATAAACGTTCCGATTTTCGATACAGTTTCATAATCGACGTTAGAGTAAGTGTTTCTTTTTTACTGAACAAATGAAGAACATTTTGACAACACTTTTTAACCCCTTACAGAGGAGAACCTATCGTAAGGAGTGTAAAAGGCTGTAAGAAAATTCCTGAAACTGAATGTGATTTAGAGAGTTTCTTCTCCAACATCAAAAAGGCGCCCAGTCAAGTCACTCTCAAGGTAACGTCAGTCATCAGAGGTACACGTGATTACTTTGGAGAAGCTGGAGTGTCTCTGAATATTGCTAGGGATAGTGAGTTATTTATCAACTTTCCTCTGTTTACTCAAATTTAAATTGATTGTTTAGTATTTCGCAATTAAATGGAACTTGTCTACATTAGCGCAATAAGACGGTGGGAAGGGTGACGGTACTTCTTCTTCTTCCTCGGTCGCCCCTCTAGATGTTGATTACAGCATCATGTATGAAAGCTGCCGTTATCCGAAGATCCTTGAGAGTGCCGAAGAGATTCCTTTGCACACTTGTTGGCGATGGCCACACTTGTGTTTGGATTACCTCATGAATAGAGCAATCTTGAAGAATGTGGAAAATTGTCGTTGTCTCTGTGTAACAGGCACAATCTCATGTGAGTCCAATTTTGAACTTTTTGAATATGCATTGGTTGAGACGGCGATGTCCAGTTTTCAATCTAAAGATTATCACCTTCTCTCTTCGATTGAGTACATAGTAACAGTTCTTTTGGTTGTATCATGGGTGTTGATCTAATCATATCTTGTGCTGATGTCTCTTAATAAGGGCTTTGACCTCCTCGTGTGATACCAGTGCATCTGTTTTTTTCCTTCTATTTCTGCCTTTTGCCGCTAATCAGTATGCAATCTCATTTTCCTTATGTCGCAGTGTGCTGGTGTCGATTATGTTACCACTTTCTGTAAAACACGACACAAGGCAGCAAAAGAAGGGTGTACCGTGAACTTTGCAGATTCTCAACAAATATGCATTGTAGTGGCACCCAAGAACTTACTGTGAACTTAGAGTTTACTGTGATTACTATTATTACAGATATGATTACAGATTATGACTAATACAGTGTCAAAACTGCACATGTATTTGTGAACCCACATGTTGGAATACTTCCGGGTGTATGTTTGTATCACTTTTAACAAAATGAAAGGCTTAGATCGCATGACTCTATATTATTGAAGATATTGCACATTCTGCAATGCATTATCGTGATATACTGTTTATTTACATTAGCTCATATAATTCCAAAACATTTATACTTTTTTTGTTGACCATAGCGGCCATTTCTGCGTATGCAATTGTACACTAGGATTTAAAATAGTAGAAAAAGATTAATGATTACATTAATCATTTTGTGACAAAAGGAAATATAAACAAAATAAAGCTATTAAAATTGACTGTACAAAGTATTTATTTAGAATGCTTTGGCATCACTCTTCAGTAGACTTTCTATATCAGTCAGTTTTTATACAAATTTGTTACCACTTTAAGATTAAGGCTAGCTCTATGGGTCCGTATAAGAACCCGTGTACGTCTATAAACTGATAAAGCTTCTATAATTAACATGTTGATATGAACATATTTCTGTGAAAAACTGAATGTACAATACAGGAAATCACGTAAGTGTATGACTTCTTCTCTTTTTGTTGGATTAAAAACAAAATTGTTTTAAAATCAAACTCTCATATTTCCCACAGCGATATGTATTTTATATATTTTTTGTTAAACTGTTAAACGTTTGTACGTTTCTGTTGACTTGCAGCGACAATAACAGCCCCTGTCATTGATGACGATACTTTCGATATTGCCAGAACAAATTTCAGTGTTTCTCTGCATGGACCTGCCACACCTTACTGTCGACGAGGAGACAACAATGGCTTCTATTACATGGGGGATAAGTATCTGCAGCGAGGTCTTAGGTTGGAGAATGTTTTCTATAACTTGACCCTTTGGGAAGAAGGTGTGATGGAGAGGATATTATCAAGGTAAACAATTTTGATATTATTATTTCCATTTTTCTTTTCTTTCATTTTGTATCCAGATGTCTTAGATATCAAGAAAGCTATATCTACAGTAAGTATAAGGACTCACAAAAATGATAATTAACCACACATGACTGTGTTGTGTAGTAATTGCATATTCAGTGACATCAAATGAAAACCCGGATTTTTTATTTTTGTTTTTCAGAATTATTTGAAAAATAAACATTTATGTTTATGTTTATATGGTTTGTAGATCTTGGCAACTTTTAAGTAGAAATTTTGTATACTGTAAACAGATTGTTTTCTTCTTCTTCTGATTACATGGTTTTACTTTCAGTACAAACGAAAACCAAAGAAACTCACTAAAAAAGGGGCATCAAAAGTAGCATTCAGGAAGCTAAAACCCAATACCACTTATCGTCTGGAGGTACAAACATCGTATTCGAGAAGGATATTTAGTTCGGAAATTGCAACCAGAGTAGTACAAACTCTCGGAGAATGCTGGTAAGTCAATTGTTTAAAAATCAAAACAAATTTAGAATTTTAAGGGCAGGGTAATTTCAGCGTGTACTATGCCAGATTTCAAGAAAACAGTGAAAATAATGAAAAGAAAATAGTGTTATTTCTATGTGCAATACATTAATAAACCGTTCTGCTATTTATCTTATAGTTGTGATCCCATAATGCTAATGTCCATCCGTTTTTCCCTTTTTAAGTTTGAAAAAATCATATACAAAAAGTAATTTGGGGGAAATCCGTGGTGCCTAATGTATGTACATCTCAAGAAATTGGACATATCGAAAAAGAAAGTAAGCCTTTTTGGCATTTGTAATTTTGGATGTTGAAGACTGTAATCTCAAAAACTATAAAGATCAGTTGCGGATGGTTAATTCGAAATATCAAATGACTATTTCGCTCCAAACATCCCAGGCTTTTTGCTGGTTTTGACTTATTTCGACTTTTTAACAAATCATCATATACAAAGGGAGTGTTATGTCTAGGTATGAGATAAAAGACATGTAAGTACCGTACTTTATGTTCTCTCTTGCAAGGATATTTTTATAGACGTATTTGAAACTGAAATCCATATAGTTTAGCGTTCTGCTAAGAATTGTGGCGATATAACAAGATGGCGACCCCCATGTTAAATTTCACAATCAAAAAGGATCTTTATTTCTGAGCCTTTCCATGAACAGAGCAAACAATTTTGCAGGTAAAAAGTAGCTCTTAGTAAACACAATAAGGAATAATTTTACAATTTGTAAAATAAGTAAAAATGCAATCAGCTTATGCAAACATATCATTCAATGTCTTATGCGAGATAAAATGGTTTCAAAGGCTTTTGCAGCTGTTTCGGACTTAATGAATCTAATAAGGGGTCTAATTTTAAATACAAATAGTTCTCGTAAGAATGGTTCTGTAGTAAAGCTGGACTCACTAAAGATACTCTTTTGATAAATATTCATCCAAATAAATCATCTGTATATTTCTACATTATTGTGATCCTTACAAGTGTTTTCTCTGGCTTTAAAGATGCAGTGAACCTTCTAATATTCTGAACCTTAAATGCCTATTTAATGACATTTATATTTCAAGATACCCATTTCCGTTGAACATGTTAAAGATGCAGTGAACCTTTGTGCACAGCATGCATAACGCTTATTTCGGTTTTCACTTTCTATTTGGTAAATCAATAATGTCCAGTCACATCTACTTTACGTGTTTCAAAAGAAAGCGTGAAATTTAAGCAATACCTGACTCATTAAGTAGATCAGATCATTTTATTTGAACAGCCTAAATTAAAATCCCATTCCTTGTTTGTAATTTCTTTGTATTATTTAGAATAATATTTTTTCTACAGTTAAGAAAATCATAGTGGCTCTCTCACTTCCCCTCATTTGATCATACTCTTTTTTTCGTTTTAGGGTTGTGGATTTTTGACAAAATTGATCCTTTTGCAATATGTGAATTGCACAGAACAAAGCGACAACTGAATGGTGCAATAGTCGGCAGAAGAAGTGGAAGACAATCAAAGCATAGACTACTTAGGAAATAAAAATATATCCCACAATGCACGAGTTCATAGTTAAAGCTATCTATGCAACATAAACGGTGTTAACTTTTTAAGATCGCGCTAATAGATTTCAATCAGAAAGTGCTGCTCTAGTTTTGCATCAGTACTCATTAGAATATCAATTGTATTGTAATTAGCAATGAAAATATAATAGCATTCTTAGCAGTAATTGTTACTTAATCTTAGAAAAGAAACGTACTTGTTTCTAAAATCATTGTAATATATTTCAAATCTGTTTAAAACTTGCAATTCATAACTATAGAGTATAAGTACCAATGACTGTGCATGCTTAATCATCCACTTAACTATGGAATTTTTACTATTCTGAATAGAAAGATATATATGTATGCAGGAAAGCTTTAAGTGTAAGAAAACCATGCAGTTGAAATTAAACTTACATAATACCCACAGGTAAAATAACTAGAACTTTTTTAAACGGAAAGCAGCTTTCAGTATATTGTGAATATTATGAAGATGACGACAACATGTAAATTTACTATAATCTTACTTTACTCTGATAATCTTTAATTAACCTTTATGGGTTAGATGATTGACAGCTTTTTCAACAATCACCGCATGAATTTGTCTAGCAACAAAATCTGTGTAACTAAGTGGGCAAAATCCTACGCGATACTGGTACAATACAGCTAGATAGCGGCGTGCGTTTATGAAGTCAATGCAATATACTGTACAAAACAAATTGCTGCACACACACACACACACACAGACTAAGTGACGATAAAATGGTGAACAAAAATTGCGCTAACGGGCCTGCTACGGGCTTTGTAAATCCGATTTCCGTTACCCAGAACAGTAAGCAAATAGAATTGTGTTTAATCTTTTTGTTAATAACTCTAAAATCCGGAGAAGTGCCATAAATAGATTAAACTGCAGGCCACACAAACGCCCAAATGTCAATGCATTGGCAATGCATGATGGCGGATTTGAGGTTTGTTTGCCCCACCTTGCCTTATGCGAGATAAAATGGTGTCAAAGGCTTTTGCAGCTGTTTCGGACTTAATGAATCTAATGAGGAGTCCAATTTGAATACAAATAGTTCTCGTAAGAATGGTTCTGTAGTAAAGCTGTACTCACTAAAGATACTCTTTTGATAAATATTCATCCAAATAAATCATCTGTATATTTCTACATTATTGTGATCCTTACAAGTGTTTTCTCTGGCGTTAAAGATGCAGTGAACCTTCTGAATATTCTGAACCTTAAATGCCCATTTAATGATATTTATATTTCAAGATACCCATTTCCAGTCAAAATTAGCCTACATAATTTAAATTTCCTTCAATATCTAAAATTCGAACCGGTAGATTTCAAAACCGGTCTCGATAATTTGTGGCATTGATTATAATGACTGAATTAGGACAAATTTTATGATCCACAAAATTTCATAATTTTCCAGACTTAGGATTTAAAATCATACACCATTAACAATTTGTGTTAAGCTTGCAATAATGTAATCTTTTATCATTTTTGATATGTTTTCATTTTCCTTTCTTTCTAAAAATTATAGATTAGTATCATTGGAAAGGAAATTTTAAAAACAATTTAATATGTAATACAAATCTCTGTTTTCAATACTGACAAGAAGTTATACTTCTGCAAAGATTGAAATAAATTTGCATAATTTTGTCAATATTTCCTAAATTGGTTTTAATTCCTCAAAAGATAAATATCTTAGCATCTATTCCCAAACATAACAACAAAAATGAAAGTTTAAAAAAAAAAGTTACGAAAATTGGGGTCGATGGAGGTCCTCCCTAATTTAAAAAAACCGATGGAGGGTTTATACTAAACCACGATTGAGGGTATACCACGGACTGATGTAATTTATGTCCACCGAGGCTATAGAAAGTAAGGAATTTTCTTATGTGTAGTAATTAAGGTGTAATCTTAATCTATACCATTAAAAATAAAGCTTACTTTTGTTAGTCAAAGAGATATAAATTTATATGTAAATGATTTGATTTTATACTATTAACACTATTTATTAGCTTGATCATCTCAAATTGAGAACACGGAGAGTCGTGAGTTATACCCTACAGTTATACTTTATAAAATTATTACTTAAAGGATTAGTTCAGTGGTCAAACGTGTTCAACTTATATGAAAGAGGACTTTAAAAGAAACAAAATGATGAAGAAACCACTCAAAAATCTTATTCCGTTAAGGAGATAGAGTCAAGTTTAAAGTTTGGTATCATTTATGTAGAAACGATGAAATCAGACTACTTGTGATGTCACAGCCTCAGATTCTTCAAAGTGTTTATGTATTTTAAAGAAAGTTTATTTAATTCTTCCACTATTTAAATTATTTTCCCTCAAACTTTCTTTATGTGGTATATTATAAATACCCTTCCTAGATTCAGTTTTACTACATTTTGAAATGTTTCATGGGTTTTGGGCCACACAACTGCAGGACAAAATACTATAGAATATATAAAGACTTTGAGGAATATGAGGCTATGACATCAGAACTAGTCTGATTTCAGTCATTTCTACACAAATGATACCAAACTTTAAACTTGAATATCTGCTTAACGGAGTAAGATTTTCTTTTTAATGATTTTTTCACCAATTTGTTTCTTATGAAACCTCTTTCATATCAGATAAACATGCTTGACCACTAAATTAATCCTTTAAAATTATATTGATATTCTTGTGGAATCACAAATGTAGCATATTGTATGCCAAAATGATACCAATTTTTGGTATGTTCACAGTCTGATGAAGTGTATATTCTAATAACAAAAATGCAGAGATAAGCTACCGTTTTTATTTGTATTGTTTGTACTTTGTCTCCTTGTGATTAGCAGGTACTTGATTAAACTATTCTACGAACTTATTTAGATATATTCACATTTGCATTTACCGAGCATGAAGAAGGAATAACTTCTTTTCAGCAGATTTAAATTAACAACGATGCACGGAAAACGTTAATGCAAAGAAACATCACTTAACTTCGATGCTATTACAAGAATAATATTATGTGCGGCAGGAGCACCAAAATATTCATCTTATTTTTCGGAATCTTATATTATTGATAAATTGAGAATTCTTGATGCAAAACGGTATTCATTTACTACAGAAAGATATATGATAGAGATAATTGTAGTAATTTTGTTGAGGAAATGGATTGATATACATATACCACTATCCAAAGGTTAGCAACATTAAAACAATTAGAAAGTTAGACCGGTGGTCAAATTTGAAAACCCTCTTTTTTCTGTCCAGATTGTCAGGCTTTAGGCAAAAATATTTGGATTAAAAATATAGAAGCCTTGGCCATCACTAAATATCAATGAATATAAAAATATTATAAGTTGTTCATCAGTCTGGTTCACGCTCCTAATCGGGACATCTCCAGTTTGGGAGATTTGTTGTCATTATAGCACACAATGCATCTTTCCAAATTCAAATCTCTGTAAAAACAAAACACATAACGGTAAAATAGGTTTCTGTCAAAGGTAGGAAAAATGCATGCGAAATATTCAAAATTTATGGGTGAAACAGAACAATAAAATTATTTGATCCATTTTCACCAGCGCAAATTTGACTTTTACCAGAAATTTTAAGGTAATCTTTAAAAATTAATTTTAATATTTTTTGAAGAGCAGATTTTAACATTTTAATCACCAGCAAAAGCTCAAATTATTCAGAAATATCAATTCCAATACCATTTCCAAAGTGTACAACTTTATATCTACAAAATTTGACAAGTAAAAAAAATTAACGGCTGAGCAACAATTTAAATCATGGTCAATGCGCATGTCTCGACCTCCCAATCCAGAGATCTCCCGTTGGGGAGCGCGGACTGCACTATTCATGGAACTGGCAACTCAAATCAATAGAGTATATAAATGGAGTACTCAAATAGAGTATTAAAATAGAGTACTCAAATTGAGTAGAGCCAATTTGGTACAAAAATCAAGTTGATATCATATTCCGTTCAGGAGATAAAGAGTTTTAAAGATTTCCCAATTGCATTTTAATGTTTTTGTACAGTATGATGAATTCGTGTTTGATGATGTTATAGAGACAATTCCATTGCAAATGTTAGTGTATTTCTTTGAACGTTAATTACTCAAATAGAGTATACTCAAATAGAGTATTCAAATAGAGTATACTCAAATAGAGTACTCAAATAGAGTATTCAATGTCATGCTAGTTATGATAGTTAATTTATGTTAAACCTTATTTCAAAAATGCTAAAAAAATTAAAAGATTTACTGAATTTTCACAAAATTTGTGTAGTATTCATAAGGGAAAATTCAATTTATTTTTGATTATTACAGCATAGTCTTTGTATAACATTGACATGAGCGACAATGTTGGCCTCTCATTTGTATATTACTAATCATGCAGAATGTTATCAGTTTGAATATGACTTTCAGTTTTTGTATTGTTTATACGAATTTCACAGGTAGGTACTATGATATTTCTTTCGGTCAAGTGTCTATAAGCATTCACTCAATGTTTGCCATCCGACAAAAGTAATGCCTTTGTTGCGACACATTTCAAATGGACAATATATGAGTTATTAAAAATGATAAACAACTACGGCGTAACATGTCTGGCGTTTTTCAAAATGATAATAACATGGGATTTCCAGTATTTTGAAATACAAAGTTATTCATACTTCTTAGTAGTGATTCAGCGTAAGGTATGAGAAAGGCAAAGTGAAAGTGTTTCGCTCTCCTTTCCCTTGACCTTCTGTAACCTAAGTAACATTTACGGGAAAAATCATGAGTCATAGTAAGTCCGGTTTGTTGTATTTCGTCAAAATGAAAGCACTGACTTTACAGGGCATGTTTGTTCATATGAAACCTGTTCCTCAAATGAAATGATCGTTTGATTTAGACATTATTGTCTTCAGATATTATCAGCATACCATTGTCTTTTTTAACATATTAACTGGCCCCATTGCTCCCCCCCCCCTCCCTCCCTCCCTAATGGTGAGGTTTTTGACCTCAGGAAAATATCCCTATGAAATAAATATACAAAGATAATAAATAATAAGATCGTCAATTCATTAGTCAACATTGAGTAACAGACTCAGGGAAAACTTCAATTTTCGGAAAATCTCCTTCATTTTAGGGAAATTTCCTTCATTTTAGCGAAACTTCCTTCATTTTAGGAAAATTTCCTTCATTTTAGCGAAATTTCCTTAAATTTTTTCAATTTTTTTTTCATCCTCGTGAAATTTGTTTTAATTATCAGGAAATGTCTTTCATTTTCTAGAAAATTTCTTCAATTATTTAAAAGTATTATTTCAATTTTCGAAGAATTTCCTTCTTTTTCGAGAAATTTACTTTCATTTATGGAAAATTAGTTTCCTTTTCATTAAATTTTCTTCAATTTTCGGGAAGCTTGCCTCATTTTCATGAAATTGTTTTTCAATATTTGCAAAGTTTTCTTCAATTTTTGGGAAATTCCTTTCATTTTTGTGAAATATGCTTAAATTTTCGGGAATTATCCTTCATTTCGTAAAATTTGCTTTAATTTTCCTTCAATTTTTGGGAAATTTCTTTAAGTTTTCTTCATTTTCTTCCTTTTTTGGTGGTAATTGCTTTATTTTTGTGAAAGTTTCTTCAATTTTCGGGAAGTGTGCTTCACTTTCATAAAATTTTCTTCCATTTTTGCGAAGTTTTCTGATTTTTTTTCTTTAATTTTGTGAAAATTTACAACCCCTCTATCTTAAAAATAGTTTTGGGACATAAGAGACCCGTATATTTTTTAGCTTTGTTGAGACGAGATATCTTCCTACTCCGCTGATTTATAAATTGTCTGGAGATGATATATCCCTTCTGCATGTTTTCCCCCTCACCCCCACTCAAGATTTCTTTAAAAAAAAAAAGCTATGCAGCATACAAAGATGTAGACGAGAGATACGCCTGACACCGAGTGCAGAAGTATCATGTTGTATGCCTCACCTACTGTACCTCATCTAGCCTTTGGGAGCAATGGCTAGATGGCGCTCACTGCCCATCGGATGAGGACGTTAAATGGCGGTCCCGACGTCAGAACAGTCACCCCTCTCTGGTTCTCTGACCACTATTTGAGAAGAAAAGCGTAAAACCAATCATTTTCCGCCGACCTGGCCCAGTCAAGTTGAAGTCCACATGCACTGACTTGTCGGCAGCCGGGGAACTTGACTGGTGGCGCCGTAGTCTATTTGGAATGCCGCGGTATAAACTTAAATCTATTATATAAATGTATGTAATATGGGGTCAAAGCCAGCCAGTGCACCACAACTGGTTATCAAAGGCCGTGGACATTGACTTGGTTGTCGATGTTATGTCTGTCCGTACGTCGTACCTGTGTTCTCGTCCGGGTCGTATTAAGCGTTTCGTGATAGCATTTGTACTATCATAACCGAATACGCAGGCGACGACCCCGTCATTGTAATTGTGTGTTCAACTCTCTCTCGGGTCAAAGCCAACAAATCTAAGTGACTAACTGTCTATAACAGTATAACTGTCTAAAGGATGCGGCAGTGACTGAAAAACCTCAAGATCAATCTTATCAATCTTAGATCCACCGATGGTGAAGCGGATAAGGTTAAGTGAACATAGCGCTTAAATAGAGTAGGCTAAATAAGAAAGTTTGAAAAAACAAAAGACGGGAAACATCATTTAAACTAATTTATAAAGTATTTTCTTGTTCTAGAATTTCAAAAGAAATAATTGTTTGCTAAAAAATGCTAACATTTCCTTCGATTACCTTTTTTGAGCTCCCCTTATTAGCAATCTGGAAGTACCCTCTTGGCAATACATCGCTGGTCAATTTAACCAATCTTATGATATTGAAAGTTAATATTTTCCCCAAATATATGCTTATGTATATTTTCACTCATGATGCACATCCTGTTTAAAAGTGGAACTCAATGTTGAGTATATATGAAAGCAAAAGTTATCTCTTGTTTTAAGCAAAAGACAGTCAAACTGAGCTGTTGAGTCGGGATGTGGGAATCGGGGTTTTCTATTTGATGACCTTTGCTTTATATTTCGCAATGTGGTTCTTTTGCAAATTGAAAGAAGCAATGTCTTTGAAAGTATACTTTATGAACATTACCTTGAAGCAATACTTTATTCGTAGCTAGAACTGTGCTTCGAAGTTGGAAATTAATATGTAACCTTTCCATAATAGAGCTGGCGATACGTGTAAGGATATATTTATCTAAAATCACATAGTTATTGTAAGTCATGTACGTTCTACTGTGTGAAGTTCCGCCTTTGCTCTAGCAGTTGCCCTTGATACGTCAAGGCTAAATTATAACAACAATAACTGAGATATATTCCACATTCATCTCACCATACCGTCCACTGGCATGACTGGTTCAATGCAGTAGTGTAGAGCTAAATTGTGAGCTAGGGCGCTTTTCTCCCCAATGTTTAGAGCTATCGACATGCAACAATGCGTTATCTGCTTGGAAAGTGTGATTATTCAATATAACCAGGGGCTCAGCTCCCCTAACACAGCTTCTACACCAATGATATACCAACATTCTAGGCGCCAAATATGAAATTAAAAAATCTTTGACCGAAAAAATGTTACTTGGATTTTTCTTTCTTTTTTGATACTTGTTCAGGAACCGCGAAGAAGAGGGGGTGGGATTAAAGTGGGGATGGGCGGGGAGGCTGATGCTGATGTGCTTTTAAAAAAATGCCTGAGAGGATTTCACCGTCCTGGTTTCCCGGTTGGAAGATAACATAGAATGAAAAAATGTAAAATGTAAAACTGAATGAAAATTTGGTAAAATTATAACAAATTTGTCAACAAATTTTGTCAAAATTTGTCAACAAACAGTTCACCGAAATTTTCAGGAAAGTGACAAAATAAAACAAAAATTCCCTAAAATTGAAGAATATTTCGGAAAAATGAAAGAAAATTGACAAAATTTTCTTCAAAATCAAAAGGAAAAAATTGGCTCAAACAAAAAAAAATTCTTTAGATTGTCAGATTAATCACCAAAATTTTAAAGAAAGCTCCTGAAAAGGAACAAAATTTTCCCCAAAATGACAAATTTTTTTCAAATTGAAGAAAAGTGCCCCAAAATGAAGAAACTTATTCGTGACAATTGAAAACAAAATGGAGGATTAGTCCGATTAACAGCAGTCAGTGATGGAATTAATTCAATAGTGTAATTGTTCTACTTGTGACGGGGAACGGGAAACTTGTTGGGTTCTTCCCCCCCCCCCCCCCCTCCTCTCCACTTCCTCCTCCCATTCTTGAGAGGTAATCCTTCCTACGCTCCTGCCTAATAATATGCACCAATATGGTTGGGAGTTAGTGTAAACCCTAGGAATATGTCGCCTTTTCACCATTTAATACTTCAGCTATTCCCCCACTTCAAAAATTGCTCCGCGGTCCCTATTGTGTGGCCATGAAAATATCATCTGCTGTTTTTAATATTGAATTAAAAAAATTGGCTGGTTTGTATTTTGGCTATTTTTCTAATACTTTTGACTTATTTTCTGACTCGATATTCAGACCACGTGATATTTTGCACGTGTTTCCCTGAAATCTAAGCTTTTGTCAGGGAGTTGTCAACTCCCTGCTTTTGTTGGCTTTTTCACTACATTTATCCCATTATACCCTCCAAAACGAAGAGTAAACTTCGCTACTGATTGCAGAGAGGAAGAAGGGGTCGTTAAAGTATTACAAATAATACAAAAGTTCGTGGCATCTCCTATTACTTAAAATGTGGACCCAAAAGTGGCGTGTTTTTGGTTAATTTTTCAAATATTTATCGATATGATTTTATTTACAAATTTCATACTTTTTGGACAATTTATCTTAACAATTTGCCGAGCCCTTTATCACGCTGTCTACACCTTTTCCAAAATGATTATTTCCATGATAATTTCAGATGTCTCCAATTTTGATTTAAAGAAAAGGCTGTGTATGGAAGTTCAAATGATTGTTTAATTTCATTTCATTTATTTGTTTTTTCACAACATAATTACATATAATTACAGAGGAGTTTTATTTACAATTATATTATGAAGTTTACAAAATATGTATATACAGAAGAATATATATAATTGTGAAAGGAAGTGTTGTATACAAACTCTGGTAAGCTTAACTGAGTACAACACTCCCAAATTACAAAACAAAAATGATAACAAATTGGTAGTACAAAACGCCCCCACCCCACACACCAATACATACAATCGAAGCCACATGTCCCCATCCCACCCCACCCGATCACAGGTAAAGTAATGATGTACTGGAAGTAAGGATGTAAGTATTTAACAGTAAGAGGGAATGATTAAAAACAAATCAATAGTTCATGATGCATTAACGTTTAAGGGTTTTTCTAAAACAGACTAGAGATTTGCAGCTTTGTATGTCAATTGAGAGGGAATTCCAGGTATCAATTGCACGGTTGCACAAATCAAATGTTTTATTGTTGGTGCGACAGGGAACACAATGGATGTTGTTTGATTGACGGGTATTGTAGTTGTGAGTGTCTTTGAGAGAGAGAGAGAGAGAGAGTTGAACACACAATTACAATAACGGGGTCGTCGTCTGCGTATTCGGTTATGATAGTACAAATGCTATCACGAAACGCTTAATACGACCCGGACGAGAACACAGATATGACGTACGGACAGACATAACATCGACAACCAAGTCAATGTCCACGGCCTTTGATAACCAGTTGTGGTGCACTGGCGTGTCTACCCACCCCAGGATTGAACCCGGGGCCTCGTGGTCTGTGGACAGGTATGATAACCGCTACACCACAGAAGGTAGATGAGTGTCTTTCTTTGAACTAAACATCTTTATACAAGTTGGCGGAAGATTATTGTTAGTAGCCCGGTTAGCAATGGTGGCAAGATTAATGTTAATGAGATCTGGTAGTTTAAGGAGATTAAGAGACAAAACTAAATTACTAGTACTGTCACGATAATAAGCATTGGTGATATGTCGGATGGCCCGTTTTTGTAAGATCACTAATTTATTTTAAAATGATTTAGCAGCACTCGACCAAACACTGCAACATTAAGGTAGAAGAATCCTGATTGAGTTACCAGTTTACGAAACAAGGACGTGCATAATGTCAGTTGGGAGTGTTGTATTATAAATTAAACATGAAAATTGTACACTGCAAACACAAATTGGTTGATTCAACCAATAAAATGGGTAAATTTACCCGTTTTGATTGGTTGGTGTGAGTCCGAACATTTTATTGGTTAAAACAACCAATTTAGATTGGTTAACTCATTAACCAATTAAAATTGATATAACAGTATAATCAAATTAGTTGGCTAGGAATACCAATAAAGATCGTTGGGATATCCAATAAAATTGGTAGTCTCAACCGAATTGTTTTCCAGCTTTTTTATGCCCTCTTTACACAGCTATAGGAATAGCAACAAAGATAATTACCGTGGACTCTGGTAAAAACAGCATAAAAAAAAATGCAGCTCATCTTGTAATTGGATAACACTTCATGAACAAAATATACCAGGATTAATTTTCCCTACCGACGACGAATGAACACACAATTACAATGACGGGGTTGTTGCCTGCGTATTCGCTTATGATAGTAACAATGCTATCACGAAACGCTTAATACGACCTGGACGAGAACACAGGTACGACGTACGGACAGACACAACATCGACAACCAAGTCAATGTCCACGGCCTTTGATAATCAGTTGTGGTACACTGTCGTGTCTACCCAACCCAGGCTTGAACCCAGGGCCTCGTGGTCTGTAGACAGGTATGATAACCGCTACACCACAGTAGGTAGATATTTCCCTACCTCTGCAAGAAGGCAATATATAGAGCGAGGAACAATGGGGCAATGAGGAACATGGATCAGTTTGTGAATGTTTTGTTGATCAAATGGGGTCTAGAAAGGCCGTATGAAGTGTTTGAAAGTAGGCATTTCTATAATTGTTCTCAATAAAACAACTTAATATATTACAGCTACGGTAAGTTATCTGCCTGAGGATATTTACTCGTGTCCATGTCCAGCCTAATTATTTTACCGTATCTGAGGTTTGCATGTTAGGCTAGGACCTACAATCCACGCCAAACTTGCCAAAACGGATGAAACAAGACTTGGTTTTGATTCGTATTTCAACCGACTTTAACGCGCCCTGTATACCCCCTTCCCCGTTCAATGTTGCTCACATTTTTAATTTCTCGCTCAATTTTTGCCAACATTGAATCAAGGGGCGGGGTTTGTTTTACCTAGTTTTGGTCGATATTTGCTTTTCTACACATATATTGGGCAATATTCGACCAACAGGTTTGAGAAATTTCTTTAACCAACAACAATTTTAATCAGTGTTTTAACAGTGTAGTTAGGGCTTCCTTATTCTTGTGGGTAAGGTACTCCTGTCCAACTGTCCGAGAGAAAGGAATGGCCCGCCCTGTCCAACCCCCCCTGTTTGTGGTGGGGTACGGTCCTCCCTATCCAGAGTATGGTTCTCCCTGTCCGGGGTTAAAGTTTCTTCACTTTATTTGCAACACAATTCGTAAACATTTAGAATTTGTTTACAGAAAGTACAAATTAATACATATTACAGGAAAAGAAAATGACATACAGAATGTTGATCACAAGAAAAAGTTGAGGCGATTCTACAGAAAGTTTAGAAAACTTGTTGAACATAATGTCCCATCAGTATATTTAAAACATATATAGAGACACATGAAAAAAAAGAGGATATATATGAAAAAATCACAACTATTCAAACAACCCACCATACCCTAATTCCTGCCACTATCCGACCCCAACCTTAGCCCCTTCCCGAACCCCAATCCAAGCCCCTACCTATACCCCCTAACTCCCACTCCATCCAGATTCCTAAAACATATGCATGCGGGTGTGATAATGGGCTTAAGGGTTACCTGGTTACTGTCTATAAGTAGCTACTAAACTTGTGTTAAGACGTTTTTCTGAAAGAAATGCATGAAACAGAAATGGGAGACAGTAAAGTTTGTAATAATGAGTTCTCTAGAGAATTCCAGAGTAATGCACCAGCATAACGGTGATAATGAGAGAGTGCGAGTTTACAAAGAAGTGGATTGATATTCTTCTTATTTTCTACGGGTTTTATACCTTGTACTTACAGAATGAATGCTTTTCCTAGTGGTAAAGAAATTGTCAAAACATTTCGGAAGAGTTGTATTGTTACGTTCGAAAGCGAAAGTGGCAATCTGAAAGAGTTAATGTCAAAGATGTTAAGAGCAACGAAGCGAGGAAAGGAGGAGTGTGGCAAAACAATGACTGTTGTTTATAAAACGCAAAAAAACACTAGTGAAGAGTTTTTTCATGCGGGAGGGATGATTGTTTTCCCATGCAATGTTACAATAAGAAAACAAAAAAAGAAGTGTAATGGCATTATAAATTTTAAGAAGGGCTTTCTGTGGCAGATGAAATCTTAAGCGTCCAAGTATACCAACTCCTTGGAAACTATTTTACAAAAAAATCAATGTGAGTTTGGTTGAATAAGGTCCTCTCTGTCCTGTTGGTAAGGTCCTTATTTTCTGGTAAGGGGCTCCCTGTTCTTGTGGAAAAGGTCCTTCCTGCCTGGGGGTAAGGTACTTCCTCCTTCATGTTTGTTTGTTTGATGGAGGCTTAAGGGCACCACGACAACGAGGGTCAAATTGTGCCTGAGAGGTTAGATCATTTCAGAGTGAGGAAAAAAGATAATAGGAGGAGTCTGAGAGAAGTACGGGAGCTAAGAGCCAGGAAGCTGGGATCGAAAGAGGAAGGGCAGGGGTGTAAAAAAGAAGAAGGTAAAAGTAGGTAGGGGATGGGAGAGGAGGACTAAATATGGTTGTAAAGGGAGGTATGATGAAGAAAGGAGATGATTTTATCCGAGGTCCTTTCCTGAAGAGCTCGGCTATGGAGTTGTGAGGGAAGCTCTGGGGGGGTTGTACATGGGGCAGGCAAGGATAACGTGGTGGACTGTGAGGAGGCAATGGCAATTGTTGCAAATGGGAGGGGCCAATAATGAGTTGGGAGTGAGTAAGGTGGGTGTGACCTTTTCTAAGGCGGGTAAGACAAACATACAGACCTCCGTGGTGTAGTGGTTAGTGCTTTGTCCGCTCACTCGTACGTTCTGGGTTCGAATCCCGGTGGGTCTGCAACCATTGAGTTCACAACTGCTTATCAAAGGCCGTGGCCGTCTTGATATAATGTCCAGCACTGGATGCTTTCGGGACGTTAAACCTTGCTATGCTATGATATGTGCACGTTGTCCATAAGGGAGAGATTGTGGATGGTGGGTTTGGTCGGGATGGTGGGCTAGATGTTGTGGAGTTTGTTATTGATTTGGTAGTCCCATTGCCAGCGGTCACAAACAAGGGAAGCGATAAGCGGTTTAATGTCAAAAAGGGTTTTTGTAAAGGGGATAGAGGGATGTTGAGGGCAAGTTTAGCGGCTGAATCAGCTCTGTCATTGCACATGACTGGGTATCCAGAAGAAAATAATACTTTTCCTGCATAGGAGGCGGGGGGGGGGGGGAGGGGGAGGAGTTTACGGAGAAGGTGGGTGGGTTTATCCCATTTAAAGTTGAGTAAAGAAGGACGCACTTAGAGACTGAGAAGATAGCAAAGTGTCTGAGCGGGGAGTACTCAATATAGTTGAGGGCGAGCAGAATGGCCTTGGCCTCAGCCGAGAAGATGGACGAGTAGTTGGGAAGCCTGCTACTGAGGGTAATGTCTTGGATGACGCCAACAATAGCTGTCTTGTCGTTGCATAGATGGAAGTGTAGTTGGAGAGTCGGTCTTTGATTTGGTTGTGGAGGTTGATGAAGAGGTTGGAGTGGGTAAAGGCTTTGTGATGAGTGGAGAGACTCTGGTAGATGGAAGGAAGGGGGTGGCCCAGGGAAGAAAAGTGGGTCAGGAGAAGGTGCCAAGAGTGGCGGGGTTGATGCCGAGATGGTGGAGGTCGTGTTTGATGCGTAAGCTAAAGGGAGGGGGAAGTAGGGTTTTTTGACCTAACAAAGAGGGTGGAGAAGTTGGTATACCTATAGGATGTAGACAAGGTTTGGGGTATTAATGATGGCTCTAAAACAGTCGTGGGGAAGGCTAAGCTTTCTACACCTTAGCAGAAAGGAGGGTGGGGTTCGTTGGCTTCAATGTTAAGGCTGGTGATTAAGAAGGTTTTGTAGGCGCCCAGGCAAAGCTTAACGGCTTCGTTTTGAATGGCGTTGATGTTGTTGAGGTAAGAGTTGTGACCGGTATAGTAGACAATATTGCCGTAGTCGAGTTTGGCACGAATTGTAAGCCTGAAGATTTTGAGGAGAGCGTGGGGGTCCGCACTCTAAGTGGTGTTGGAGAGGAGACGGAGAAAGTTGAGGGAGTTGTTGCATTTCTGATTTAGGTTGGTGATTTGTTGCTTGTAGTAGAGTTTGAGGTCTGGGGTTAGACCCAGGAACTTGGTGTGGTCAACATTAGGAATGCGATTGCCGT
Source organism: Chiridota heheva (assembly GCA_020152595.1). NCBI lineage: Eukaryota > Metazoa > Echinodermata > Holothuroidea > Apodida > Chiridotidae > Chiridota > Chiridota heheva. The sequence goes on along the minus strand of JAIGNY010001658.1, from coordinate 803,232 downwards.
TAAGTGCATGCAGACCGTCTTGTCTTTAGAGAATTTAAAACCGTTATTGTTACACCAGTCTTGCAGCCGGTTGAGGCTAAGTTGGAGCCTATTTTCGACGAGAGAACTTAGGAGTAGAAAATGGTGAAGTCGTCCACGTAGAGGGCACATTTGATGTTAGGGCCGAGGTTGTCTGCAATGTTGTTAATGCTCAGATTGAAGAGAGTAGAGGAGAGGATGCTGCCTTGGGACGCCCTCTTACTGGGGATGGGGTTGGAGAGGGTGTGGTTAATACGAACTTGGAGCTGTCTGGGTGAGGGAAAGTTTTGAGAGATGAAGAGGTGGCCTCTGAAGCCGATGGTGTGAAGCTTGCAAGTAATGCCGTATTTCCGAGTGGTGTCGAAAGCATTCTCGAGGTCGGAAAAGATGGCAATGAAGTGTTCCTTTTTGGCAAAGGATTCCAGGATGGCGGCGTCGAGCGTGACTAATTGGTCCAAGGTATTGCGACGTTTCCTGAATCCGCTTTGGTGAGGGGAGATGATTTTGTTGGTCTCAAGGAACCAGTTAAGTCTCTGGTTGATGATCCATTCCATAATTTTACAGAGACAAGAGGTGAGGGTGATGGGGTGGAGGGGTCGGTACTCCCTGTCCTTATCATCCTGCGTTGAAGAATAATTGCATACTTTTTGTAATTGCAGAATTTTATGATTATTAAAATTTATTTCACTATTTCATTTCTCGTTTACGATTCCATGTGATGTTTATTTACTTAAGCGCCATTAGTCTACTTGAGAGGTGGAATGTTATCTTATTGCTTCATAGTCTGGCCAATCTAGCTTATTGGACAATACCTCTCCTATTTTTGAGATCGCTCTCAGGAAAACATTTACACCTGTTGATCTTATTCAAACTAGATCTATGATTGGTTTAAGTTTTACTCCCATTGACCCTGTGTTTATGATGAAGATAATTTGATTTGCGCATATTCAGAAGAACACTTTTATGTTCATTAGTTGGTGTGTCATATTCTGATTGGCCGAGCCCAATCCCGCACCATGTACTTGCAGAGAGACTTGGGAAGTGTTTAGTGTATCCCGCACACATGATCAGTTAGCTCGAGAAAGTTAGAAAGCTAGGATCTGAAAATGGTGATCTAGAGAACTTAAACGCTTTTCCCGACTTAGTCCAATTTTTCATACTGGATTATTGGTCTTATACTTTATTATATTATCTGTTGATTGCTGTGAAATAATAGGAAAGAATCAGAAGTTACGAGAATATAAGAGAGAACTGATTTTTCAAACGTTTTAGAGTTTTAATTTTGTATCGAGCGTCAATGTTGATTTTTTAATATACAATTTGCGCGAACTATGGAGTTTTTATTATTTTTCAGTGGACAAAAAAATTATGCAGGGTTACGTATGTTCTTTGATGCCTAGAGAACCGAAAATACAACAATAAGAGGTACAGTACAACACACTAACAAACTGGAACACACTGAAAGAATATGCAATGTACGAACTTAAGAGTATGAAATCGAATATTATATGGAAAAACCGATGCTTTTTTAAGGTCCCTTAAACTTAATTGTTATTACTAACCGCCCCTACACATAAGGCCACAAGTCACTTCAGTTGACCCAACACTTTTATTTTTTTAAGTTGTGGTTTTGGTGGACCAACCTGCATATTTTACAAGAGGACCTGACGAGCAGAATAAAAACAGGTTAATACGCTTCACTAACAGTTTTCATATCATCTGGATGGGAAATTTCCATTCAAGGGATAATTTGTTGTCATTATTTTTTCATTACAGTAAAAAAGAAATGTGGAGGATCTGAAACCCCAAACAGATAGAGCCGCTTCTGTGTTAGATATTCACTGTTTACCAATGTAATATTTGCCATCAATTCCTGTGAAAATTCCTCTCTGCTAGTACATTTGCCATACAACACCTGACTAAAGTGTCTATCAATTACAAAACGGAGAAACTTGCTTAATTATCAAGTTTAACAATCAGACCAGAAAAAGAATGGTTATGCCTTTTATAAAAGGTCATACCAAACTACTGGAGAAAAATGTTGATCTGGTATCTGATCAGGTACGCTAAGATAATTGTGAGCTTACTTTGTAGATTTGTGAGGCGCCAAGTACTTCGGTAGTGACGAACACAACTTCTGAGTTGAAATTCTTAAAACATTTCCTACCCATGACGCATACACACTGGACAGCCAGAAAGGCAAGCTCCACTTCCCTGTCCCACAAAGAATCATTATATTCTTCCAAAGAAAATGCACAGATGTTCAACTTTTCTTTAAATAAACATGTTCAACGATGCTTGATGAGGAATCCTGCTTGCTACATTTCGCGAGCAGGTCGGACGACATTTGATTAAAGGCTTACTTCAGGAGTCAAGCATGTCCATCTTAAATGATTCAAGTTTAAAGTTTAGCATCATTTCAGTAGAAACGACTGAAATCAGATTAGTTGTGATGTCACAGCCTCAGATTCCTCAAAGTCTTTATGTATTTTAAATAAAGTTTTTATGTATTTTAAATAAAGTTTATTTAATTCTTTCACTATTTAAATTATTTCCCCCAAACTGTCTTCATGTGGTATGTTATAAATACTCTTCCTAGATTCAGTTTTAGGACTTTTTTCTTGACATATCTGATGTTTTTTAAGCCACAAAATCGCCGGACAAAATATAATAGAATACATAAAGACTTTGAGGAATCTGAGGCTATGACATTACAACTAGTCTGACTTTAGTCGTTTCTACACAAATGATACCAAACTTTAAACTGAAAATATCTCCTTAACGGAATAAGATTTTTGAATGCTTTCTTCACTTTTTGTTTCTTTTGAAGTCCTGTTTCATATCAGATAAACATGTTTGACCACTTAACTAATCCTTTAAAGTTTAGCTGCTTACATGGCTTAGCAGCTTTGAATACGTACATTTTTGGCCAAAAAGATTGAGGTGCAACAATTTTTTGTTTGATTTGTTATGCCGTATACCTTCTCTATTCAGTAGCATTACTAACAAAATATATCAAGATCCTTTTTAATGCGTTTTTCATTTGATCAATAGTTTAGTTCGCTGAATTCCACCAAGAATATACCTTTTGAAGAAAATTTATTTTCTAAAATAAGCTGGAAACGAATGGCTGGTTCCTGGTTTTTGTGTTGGTATTCTCAAGCTGCAAAATAAAAACAAAACAATTATTTTTTCTTTTATCACAAATTGTGTTTGATTCTATACATTTCAAAAACATCGATTCAATTGTTTGTTTGTTTCTGTTTTGTAAAAAATTGTTATCAGATATTTTTTCGGAGAGAAAATGCATGTGCGTGCTATTCAGTGTACTATTTGATAAAACTATATAGGTAATTCATCAAAAGGACTTATTCAAGCATTAATAAGTGAAGAATTGAAAAACATCCATAATTGATAATAAGCAAGCTAGTGAAACAGTAAGGTTTCTTTGTGGAAGCAAAGATATTAGTCTAAGGTTCTCCGAGTCATGATTGGCGTACATTGTGACATTGTATTTTGGCTCATAATCTAATTCACTTGGTTGGAAATGTGACCTGAGGTCATCAGACCGCATAGCAACCACGCGCATTCACCCCGCATTGGAGTGAAAACAAGGCGATCAGCTGTGTTTGTTTACAAACACACAGTAAACGCATACAGACTTGCCCACGTGTATCGTGCAAAGGTTTGTTTTCACTCCAGAAAATGACGTCATCTCCGCCGGATGACGTGGCAGCAACCAGGTGAAAACTTTCGGAATCATATCACTTAAACTTTCCAAAATTTTCCTATATGGGACGCTATGCTTCAACGTGCTCTTTGGATATTTTAACCTTGCATACAGAGGGAAACTACACTCAAAGATAAAACAGATTTAGCTTGTCACGTATTTGGAACCTTCTCGGGTTCTCCAAGGATTATTTCTAAGTTACTTAAGAAGAAAAAGGTTCCAACTTGTCACGTATTTAAAAGCTTCCCGTCGCTAGAAGCTTTATTTCTTTATTTTCTTTCTTAGAGTGTAGTTCCTGGATCAATCATCAATGGTTGAGCAGTTCAAAGAGTTTGCATTTTGCTTTCTATATATTTTGATGAATCCTTATAAACTCAAGCAATTAACTTGATACTTCATAGACCTTTTCAAACCGAGTTTAGTGGAAGGCGATTTCTTCAGTACTTCGACCAATCAAATGCTGGGGGCACTTTTCCTTTGTTTCCAATCAATCAGGTGAAGGTTTGGGGAAAAAATGTAAGAAGCAATACGCGCGCGTATTTCCTTCATGTATAACTTTTTTAAACTTCTTGAAAACTTTTTATTCATACGCTTGGTCCCATACCGTGCGTGATTTCCTTCATGACGTATAACTTTTTCAAAATCACAAAGACCTACTTCACTAACAAATTATATATTTTTCTTATCTGTTGACATACCAGTACAAGCGACATATTGTACTTTCTAAAAATATCAGTTGTTATAATACGCCGTTCTTATAATACGTAGTTCTTATATAACACTTTTTATGCGCAATATGTACTCAAAGCGTTTTACAATGGAAACTTTCGAGGCTCAAAGCTGCAGCCAACACATGGTACACAAGCCTGTAATATAACCAGATCCAATATCTTATGAAGAGCAAAAGGCAAGAAAACAGCAGGTCTTTCTTTATTGTACTAAATCGAATAGTATGGGGACATGTTTCACCATAAAACTATACTTGCGCATCCAATTGTTTGAATTGTTTTTGTTTCCTTGAACAGTTCGGGAGCAACCCAAAAAATCGGGTACTATAAAAAACCAAAAAAATTGGGTACTTTTATGTATTACGTCATCGCATGAGCCTACACATTTGACTAGCCCACACTAAACATATGAGGTTTCTCATTTTCCGCTCCGGATTGTCCAAAATTTCAATGGATATCCTGAAATTTTGGAGACTGAAAGTAAATAGATATTCAAAACCTTTTGCCGCTACTTTTTGAAATTCACGGTTGCCTTTTTAGGAAAATTAATGAAACAGATTATAGGCAGTCTGTTATGTTCATTTTCTCAAAATTGCGACGGTGAATTTAAAAAGCAGCGGCAAAAAGTATTTAGTATTTAGTTACTATCCGTCTCCAAAATTTCAGGATATCCATTGAAATTTTGGACAATCCGGAGCGGAAAGTCAGAAACCCCATATGTTTAGTGTGGGCTAGTCAAATGTGTAGGCTCATGCGATGACGTAATACATAAAAGTACCCAATTTTTTGGGTATTTTAAAGTACCCAGTTTTTTGGGTTGCTCCCGAACTGTTGAATACTTGAAAACCATCAATCTTTCTACCTTATTACTTTAATTAGTGTTTATCCTATAAGTGGACACCTCAGACAACATCTAAAACAATTTCTACTCTTTTCAAGGAAACTGTAAGCTTGGATGTATTGACAGAGAACGATATGTACATGTTTTCGAAGTAAATTTCAAAGTTTGTTAAAATCTTTAAAAAAGCGTTTACCTTTTAAGTGCATTCTTCAACAGATCACCATCAAAAGTTACTGGATGCTGTGAGAAAAACTTGAATTATTATTAAGATAGTGCAGTCTTATGCTAACGTTTTAGCAAGTTTTTCTTTCAGAATTTCTCTTGTTGATTGTATCAAATATTGGAATATATTTCATATTTTTATCAACATTCAGACACAAGTATATCACAAGTATATCACAAGTATATCACAAGTATATCACAAGTATATCACAAGTATATCACAAGTATATCACAAGTATCATAAATAATGTTTTGCTCAAAAAATGCTTATTTCTTCTATACATTGACTATTTTATTTTGATTTAATCCTAAACTACACATACTACCCTTTAGTTATTTGATGTTACCTCTAGCACTTTAAATGTTTTGGATGACTTACTGTTTTATAAAACCGCATGAGATCGTTAAAATTGTGAAAAGTGTATTTTTCACCAACAACAACATATCTCTGATTATCCAGCTGGTCGATTGCGAAGTGCTTGCATCTCTCACGAGTTCTAAGGTAATAAAAAAATGACGTTAAATAAACTCCTTGTTAATTTGTAAGACTTACACTGAACGTTTTAAAAATGGAAAATATCCATATTGATCAAATGTTTACCAATTTTGAAAATCTGTATCAGTTTATTAAAACATTTCACATTTCGATTGATTGAGAAATTTGATCAATGACTGATGACTCTGACGTAGTGTACATTCTTCATATTCATTTATCTCTTATGGTAAATAAATCAAGAAAAAACAGATCTTGTCAGAACAAAGAAAATACATGAAGTACCGTTGATTATATTATTCACCATATATTGTTTTACTTACATTCTTTAACAAAAGAAACATATATTGAGCTACGGGGTTCGTGATGCCGGTGTTTATCACGAAGTTCATTTTAGAGTGGAAAATAATACTCACCTCAGGGATATTGTATAGCCAAATCTACTTTCAGCGATACGAAGAAGAAAAGTTCCAACAGGCTGATTGTGCAGAATATTTTCCGCGTGACTGTTATATATAAAAAAAAGATTATTAAAACCGTAAGTAGCTTTTAAAAGTGAATAACTTACACAGCTGCAAAATGAAGATTAATTGTAATTTAACACTAATGGGTGAGGAATTTAAGCAAATTGTACACATTGAACCTACCGAGGCATTTGAAATTGATCAATATCTCACATTATACCTTTTGAATACAATTATATACAATTATATGATCAGTTACTTTAGTTAACATATATCACCTGTCCATGAATATTTGTATTCATGAATATTCATAGCATGAATGTTTATATTCATAATTGTTCATATTCATGAATATTCATATTCATTAAAAGTCTATGGACGCCTAGAGATTTTTAGCTCACGAGAAAGACCATTAAATTCTAAACGCCATAGTCTTTATAACACGTATAGTTTTGAAGTAAAGTTTTAGTGATCTACAGTGAATGCATAATTTATGTTAGATTTGTGATGCCCAGGCGGGTAGCTGAAAAGCTTTATGTAATTCTTCATATTTCCTCCGTAAATTTCAGTTCCTGAAAATGATGACAAATTTTATTCCTCCTAGATTTTGCTAAAGTGTATGGTCAACACTTAAAAACGCTTGGTTAAAATTCCTTTCCATTTTTCACAAATGTGTGACTAGCAATCAAAAGACAAATGGCTTACATAAGGAAATAGGAACTTCCGCCCTGTCATAAATCACAAAAGGAACCTGAAGAGGAACATACATATGCATATTTTTGCCTGGAAAATTGAAAATACTTTAAAATGGTCAATTTTTAACCAATTTGGACGAATTTGTTTTGTTATTTTTGTGATTTTTCATGGATTTTAAAGCAATTTAGCATAGGTTGCTGCTACACGTCTATGTACCTTTAAACGATTAACATCCAGAAAACAACAAAGAATATCGACAAAGCAGTTTGACATGATATCAATTTAAATGGCTAGTTCATCTTTGTTAGACAAAAAGGCGGAATATTTCAATACATTAAATATGTGACATCGTAACACAACACAAGAGGGTCGACTATTTTATCAGTTTATATGTGATGGGATCGTTATCATTATCATTACATAAAAGATTCACGCCCTTACATGAAAATCGAACATCTCAAGACCACCGAAAATTCACGCATAACTTCCCCACAAATATAGTGTACAATTATACATACACTGTACGTATATACGTACGGAGTTTCTTTCGGGAATGGTTTAAGTTGGCACAGCGTGTACACTTTTTAAGAAATACTGAGTAAGAGCTCTACGAGTAGCAATGTCGTAGATATCGGGGCACAGTATTGGCATGTGAATGCACAACTCAAAAAGAAAACAATAATAAACATACTAATCTTAAAAGCGAATCCATACTCTTTGCGATGAACACATCAGTAAAAAAGTACAAGGGAATTACCGTCTAGGGATTGCACCACAAAACCAGCTGGGAAACTTTGAAGGGTCCCACGGCACGGACGACGAGCTATACTTGCTGATTTCGTCGTAAGAATCCGATGGATCCTCCTCAATAGTACTTATGTAACTGTCCTTTGCATTCGGTTTTGGAAAAGGATCTCTGCCATTGGCAGCTTTTGTTTGTTTTAATGGTTGGAAAGATGCACCACCTACACTACAATATTCACTGTTTGCACGCCTGGATGGTAGAATGGATTGGTTATAATGCTGCTCCGATTCTACTTCTTTTTCGATATTCCTATAAAGTTCCTCCTCATTTGCATTTGAAGGTTTCCGAAGGTCATTGTAATAATCTTCTTTTTCCATCTTGAAATGAAAATATTTCTCATGTTTACGTATGCAAATGAACAGACATTACAACCCGAAGAAGAGTTCATGAAGGTTAGTATGGTTTTTAGACAAATATATGACTGAAAGGGCTTCCTATGATACTTGACTTAAATCATGGAGCAAATCATACATTTTTGACGCAAAATTGAGCAGGTGACACATGAATTATTATTTAAAAGACTAGCAAGACAGTTATCGTTAAAATCGGAGATAAATATACAAATCCCAGCAAAACAATCAATAACCGCTACAAGAATGACGTCACTAATGTATATTAAATATTATGGTGACGCGACAAACATTTTTAGTAGGACGATTCTCTCCATTTAAAATTGTATGGATATCGGATCCTTAAATGAAAGCACGGTGGACGATTCGAAGTTACAACGTCATGAAAAACCAGCTATGATACAAAATATGGCAATTGCATATTTTAAATGCAATAATATGCTGCAGGTTTCTCTTGCTACTCAAAAATTCACGCAATAATATGTTTACTTGAAAATGCAATTAAAGCTTTGATATGTTGCATTGGTAAATAAAATTTGCCTTTTTTATTGTAGAAACTGACATCGTTTATGCCTAAATCGTGATGTGACGTAATGCGGTGGAAGGAACGGAGGAAGATAATGGTATAGGATTAGCAGCATGACAGCAAGTTTACCAAATGTACAGGCTTGAAGAAAAGGTCAAAGATACAGATCTTTAACAACATAAGTAGCATGTTTCAATGTATAAATGAACTTAAAAGACTTGAATTATTCTTAGTAAAGTCGTGAGATATAATAATAAGAAATATATCCAGCATTAAGAAACCGTGGGACAATAATAGCTTAATTTTCATGTTTTTCATTGTAAAAAAACAAGAGAATTTAGGTACAGTTTATTTTTCCATCCTGGAATATTTCCTTTGCTGCGAAATGCTTTATTCCCTTTTCAGTTATCGCTTATAACAAAACCGTCTATAGATGTGATGTATGGCTTTCAAAAAGAGCAACGTTGCTTCTAAATGCTTGCCTAATGGTTAAGAACTGATGAATCTGCAAGACACAACAAAATTTGGACAAACTAGAAAACAACGCTTTGTCATACCTGTGTTCCAGATGCATATGTTGCTAATGATATTTGACATATACCTTGGACCAGCATATCATTTAGATCCAAACAATTTTTGTGCACAAAGGGAACTTTGATTAATTTCAAAAGCAGTTCCTATTTTGAACCTGTAATGATTCACATCAATACTACTTTCTACACAACATTTGGTGTCCTGTAGATGTTGATCATTTTGTTTTAATCTGGCATTGAAATTAGGCGTTGTTGCATGACGTCCCATTTTAAACAAGTCATAAGATGCGTAGTAATTCACAGTTATATCTTAAATGAACAATATGATGACACAATTTTTCTTGACTTTTTGTCGACAAAGAAAATGCCCCTCTTGTGAAAAAACAAAATAAACAACTATGACTGCAATGGACAACGTATCCAGCTGATTAATACAGACAACTTTAAACTTGCTGATTTTCATAAAAGATTCGCGCCTTTATATCAGCGATGTTTTGATTTTTTATATGTTGGAACATGTGAACAAGCAAACATCTCAAGTCCACCAAAAATCAGAATCACTGCCCCCACAATCCATACATACAGTATACAATTATAGATGCACTGTACGTACGCACGCAGGCCTACGGAGTTTGTTTCGGGTATGATTTAGGTATGACACAGCGTTTACACTATTTAAAAAAATATTGACAGAGGGCACTGCGATTAACAATGTTGTAGATGTCGGGGCACAATACTGGCATGTTTACCTTCGATGTTTGTTTTTTTGTACATTGATGTGACGTATTGAGGTAAATAATTATAGGTAAGATTACGATTTTGATGTGATTTATTTATTTTCCATTTGTATGCATATGCTACATTATTTATAATAAAGACAACAATTTGTGAGAAAATGGTGGAAGGGCATAAAATCCGGAGCTTTTACAAGAAGCCCACCGTAACTTAAATTGAGTAATCAATCACAAAGGAAATGTATAGAAAAGTGAAATTGTAAAAATAGAAGGAAAAGAGAAATCCCCACCCTTCCCTCCTCTTACTCTTCCCTCCCCCACCCTTCCCTCCCCCACCCTTCCCTCCTCTTACTCTTCCCTCCCCACCCTTCCCCCCACCCTTCCCTCCCCACCCTTCCCTCCCCACCCTTCCCTCCCCACCCTTCCCTCCCGCACCCTTCCCTCCCCACCCTTTCCTCCCCACCCTTCCCCACCCACCCTTCCCCCCCACCCTTCCCTCACCCACCCAGTAACATAAAGAAGCCTAGGGGAAAAGTAATAAAGTGGTTGGGTAAAAGTGGTTGGGTAAAAGTGGTTGGGTAAAAGTAGTTAAGTACAAGTTTACGAGGAGTAAGGGGCTCGGGATTTCTCCGCACTTTTTCCGTATTTATATCTTTTTATGATGATTTGTTTGTGTGTTAGTTTGATTTGACTTTGCCCTCCACTTTATAGACATATCGTAACCCTGTATATTGTTCACATATCGGTCAAAAACAAGTTTTTATTGGTTAAGTTTTTATTTTAAATATTCATGGTTTTACACAATTTCTATTCCATCAAAACGACACTATAGTTACATTTTCAAGTAGAGAAAGTACTATACACCAACTGGTGTGATATGGTCAGGCTTATTAGTGCAACTTCACTGGGAGTCAGTTTACTAGAAGCAGCCACACTTATGGTAACATCGTACTTGGAGAGCATACATGCAATATGCAGATTTGCAGCATTTCCTAAATTATCTTCACGCTCTATAGGCCTACTCGTTAGTTCCAAGCCAATATATGCAACAATGAGAGAGAGAGAGAGAGAGAGAGAGAGAGAGAGAGAGAGAGATAGCAGTATAGCTGAAACGTGGAAGAGTATACAAATTTGAATGGTTTTGATTATGCAGTGCAGATAGCTATCATTTGCAACTTTAATTACTTGGAAGCATAACTGCTGAAAATCCTTATCCAAAATGTTTTCCTTACCCTTTTGTTGATTGGTGCAAAGAAACCTCATTGTAGTAAGTGTATAACAAAATAGTCAAAGGAAGAGGGTACTTTCGACAGCAGATTTCTGAAGCAATTTTGTTATAGTATGTCACGTGTTCTTATCTTATACAAGGACGATTGTTTTTCCCTATTAACATGTGGATGGCATGAGCAATTAAATGTGTTTCGTAGGCTGCAACAAATTTTTTGAAATATTTTTTGGTGAGGATTTTGCATGTGTTAAAACATGGGGTATGGAGAAGAAATTGATATGTTTTACAATCCTTAAATTACCGTTTCATCTTGTGAGTAAGCGCTGAATCTAATACCCATATCTCTGTTGCAATTTACAACAATATATCTTAGAGAAAGTCACCAAGCCGTCAAACACTAGGTATTTAATGGGTAATATCAGATAAAATGATGATATTTCGCATCAAAAGCGACCCACCTCTCCAAAGTGCCTACTAAGAATCTTCCTACACTTTCTAACGAGTGACGATGTGAGGTTAGGCTCCTGAAATATATACTGCTCTTCCGGTTTCCTATTGTTGGTTGCAGATTCAGGAAGCTTTAAAAAAAAAGAAATCCTAAGTCAAGAAAGGAGTGAAAAAAAGTATTAAGGTCTTACTATCATATGATTATTAATTCAATTGGTCTAGTTGTTATTTCGAATTTTCTATGCTGGAGAACTGGTGTTCAAGTGATCATAGATTTCTGACAATTTGGTTTTAAATGGAAAATTTATGTTGGTTACTTTCATTTTGCAGACTAATTACATTTAAAGCAGTTCAGACAACGTTATCCAAGTTTTGCGACTGTTCGTCCAAGCTGGAGAAATATTAATTGGTCATATTTTTGGTAGAAATGTATCTATCCTAAGCTGAATTTTGAAATATCCGATTAATAGACACTTCCATTAGCAATTCGATCATTGGTATTCTTGCAGTTATCTAACACTTGTTATGCTCTTAGCACAATTGAACCCACGCTTGAGTGTACCAGATGGATGAAAATGTATATACACATTTTAGCGATATGACACAATTTAATTAAAGATAAAAATAAAAAAAGCTTACACTTTCGTAATACCCTTCGTCACCGTCACCAAATACGGCAGATGATTGGTCGTGGCGATCCATACTAAAATTCTGCGTATGGAACTATACCTTCCGTCTGATATATAGCACTAACAGTACACACGATACTGATTTTCTAATCTTTGACGCATTTGTTAAACGTTACAATATATGATAAAAAGAAAAATCAACGAATCATACATTGAAATTCAACGTTCCGCCCCAATTCACTTCACGAGCACTTTTCAAATACAAGGCTAAACGGTGAGCAGCCAAGAAAATCAACAATCAGCGAAATAGAACAGAACAGCAATCAATGCACCTGTCAAATACATTTTTGACAGTATTAACTTCCTTGAGTGTTTTCTTTCACCTTCTTTTTTCAGATATTTTTCAAAGGAATATCAAAGTATATTGATGCTATGGTAATAATTAAAAAAAATTGCACCACTTTGTATATGTTCCTCATACTGAATTAATGTTAAAAGTGACCAAAGTTGTTATTAATACCCCTAAACACTGTAATATGAGTTCGAATTAGGAGTTGAAATGAAATGTCGACTCATGTCATATTGGTAGCGTTTTCAGGTCTTGTTAAATACAGCTATGTACGATCATATTTTCTGTTAAAAAGCTTTCTCTTTTTACGTCTTGACGTCTAGCTGTCTAGTTGATAGCTCAGATCTAATTGAACTATCCGACAAAAGCCTTTATATACAGTTTAATTCTTAAGAAGTGTGGCTCTTAGCCTGTTGTTACTAGAGCCACTAGGAAATACATAAGCAATTGTGCCAATGAGAGGTCAATGTGCCACTAGGAAATACATAAGCAATTACACCAATGAGAGGTCAATGTGCCGCTATAGGAAATACATCAGCAATTACACCAATGAGAGGTCGATGTGCCGCTATAGGAAATACATAAGCAATTACACCAATGAGAGGTCAATGTGCTGCTATAGGAAATACATATTAGGCAATTACACCAATGAGAGGTCAATGTGCCGCTATAGGAAATACATCAGCAATTGCACCAATGAGAGATCAATGTGCTGCTATAGGAAATCTATAAGCAATTATACCAATGACAGGTCAATGCGCCACTATAGGAAATAAGTAAATACACCAATGAGAGGTCAATGCGCCACTATAGGAAATACATCAGCAATTGCACCAATGAGAGGTTAATGTGCCGCTATAGGAAATCCATAAGCAATTATACCAATGACAGGTCAATGCGCCACTATGGGAAATACATAAGTAATTACACCAATGAGAGGTCAATGCGCCACTATAGGAAATCCATAAGCAATTATACCAATGACAGGTCAATGCGCCACTATGGGAAATACATAAGTGATTACACCAATGAGAGGTCAATGCGCCACTATAGGAAATACATAAGTAATTACACCAATGATTCAGATACAAGTCTAAGTTTCTTAGCACAGAAGGGAAAACATGAAAATGAATGTTTTGCAAGAATGTATAGTACACTACAACAGTACACTACCGTACCTACAACACTTAAAAATTAGCCAAGCAGTTTCCAATAAATGGCTAATCAAAATCGGAATATATTTGTAATGCATGCAAAAGTTGTGATGTACAGTATGGCAGAGAGCAAAAGCTTACAGATTTTTAATGAATTTTTTTAAATTGACAACGCTGTAAATGGTCAATTTTGAACTTGATTTGAATGTAACGTTTTGCTATTTTCATGCTATATTTATAATATGTTTATGTTTGTATCCAACTAAGCTCTAGTTGTTGCCACCTGTCATTTCTTGCAGGTCTCAAGTCCAACAAGTCAGTAGGTGAGATATCTTCTTCCGCCCACCAATTACATCAGTGCGTAGGCGTTTAAGTGATGGCAAAAGTGTTACATTCATATACATGAAATATTCGTTAGTGCTCATCTCAGTGCGTATATTTTGTATTCGTTGTGTTTCATTTTTTTACGCTACCTTAGTTTTTTAATAAATTAAGTCACGTTTGATTTTGAATGACAGAACTTTCTTATTCCCACCGATGAAGACCACAAGAAATACTATTTAGATACTATGTAGATTCTTATGATTTGTTTAGTTTTTAGTTATTAGTTATTATTTAGATTTCAATTGCGTGAACATATTATTGCATACTCAAACTTATTGTTTATTCTGAAAACGAAAGAGGGCACAAAAAGAAACAAAAAGAGCGTTTGAACAAAAACAAAAAATATATGTTTACCAATGATAGAGAGAAAATTTCCTTGCGAAAGGTTTGAAACATCATCACGATTTTTTTATGATGTGAATGCTTTTATTCAGGTGTGCGATGTAGGTGGAGTTTGCGCATCTCTGGTAAAAGTTATACCCTCTTTTCGCAACGCTCAGATGGTCATCAAAGACACACAAGGAATCTTTTATGAAAATGTAAACACAATCAGTTAAAATGAATAAATAAATACTGCCTATAGAAATATCCCCATGACTCATTACTTCATGTCTAGAAAAGTCCCTGAAATCAAATAGAAGTTTCAAGCATGTGTTTTCCAAATAACGTAGAAGGAAATGTGTGGTTATTATGAATTGTGATTATCATGTCATAGCTAACTTTAGCCTTAAATTATTCCAAACAACAATTTTACTTCAAACTTCAACATATGCAAGTGGCCAATGTGAAGTTACTGGAATGGTTGATGGTTGCGTGCTCAATGTAAACATGCATACGTACACTGTGATGTCTTTAGAATGTGTCACACACATCGCGACTTGAAATTCGATAACGTACGTGCATATGTAAACAGTTAAAAAAAGCAGTTACTGAAAATAAATTTCGATATAGGCCTAATATCAGTGCACTTGAGTTCGTTTTGAAAGCACAACAAAGCGGAGTTTTAATGGTATTCGTTTCATGCTTGCTGGTTGTCTTTACAAATACAGGCGTGACACACTTTATCAGTTGACCACAATGACGATTTGCAGACAATTGCTTACAACATTTCCAATATAATTTTTTCAGATTTCTAATTGGTTTGCACAAATACATAAGGTTTTGTGATAGTGGTGACAGTGGAAAAAAGCACAGGGATTTTATCCTTTTCAATTCATTTAAATAATTAAATGAAGATGACACAATTGCCCACATAAAACACACTTATTTTATGCATAGTCCAGGAGCAGCCCAAAAACTAAGTACTTTAAAATACCCCAAAACTTAAGTACTTTTATGTATTACGTCATTGCATGAGCCTACACATTTAACTACCCCACACTCAACGTATGGAGTTTCTCATTTTCTGCTCCGAGTTGTCCAAAATTTCAATGGATATCCTAAAATTTTGGTGACGGATAGTAAATAGATATCTAAAATTTGGTGCCCCTGCTTTCTGAATTTCATCGTCGCCATTTTAAGAAAATCAATCAAAGATATTATGAGCAATCTGTTTTATTGTTTCTTCTTGAAAAGGCGACGATGAAAGGAGCGGCGGAAAGTTTTGAATATCTATTTACTATCCGTCTCCAAAATTTCAGGAAAGCCAGTGAAATTTTGGACAATCAGGAGCGGAAAATGTGAACATCATACGCTTAGTAGTGTGGGCTAGTCAAATGTGTAGGCCCATGCGATGACGTAATATATAACAGTCCTTCATTTGAACAGTTTGTAAGTTTGATGAACATTCTTGACTCTCTGAAGAATCATGAAGATACCCAAGAGAATCTGTGCAAAAGAATAGGTACCTTTGAAAGTAAAATGACTGATATGACTAACTTGATTGAGTTTAATGGTCAAAATATTAAAGATACTCTCAAACTTCAACAGTTCAAACTGACGAGAACGAGATCATAACCAAACATGTAGCTGGCGACATTGCTTTCGTAAAGGCAGAACTGAACAAAATGGAGAGACACACCCGGAAAAAATTAAAAACAATGAAGATTTGTCGGAATTCTCGGGAAAAACAATGCAAATGTTGTCGACATGGTCAGGGACCTACTAGCTGATAAATTCAAAATGGACTCCCGAATATAGAACGTGCACATAGAGATGGCCGAAAAATCAACGGTAAACCTCGACATATCATTTTCAAGATGCTTCAATACCCCGATAAATTGCATATTCTGAAGGAATTTCTGGAAATTCTTCAACAGGACCATTTTTTCATGCTGGTCGACGATTTAACAAAAGCCGGTCTGGTGGAGAAGCTTAAATGGAGTACCAATGTTCGAAAAGCATACAAGAGAGGGGTGTCCTACTGTTTTTGTTGCAGAAAAGTGGCAAACGACGAATGAAGCGATCGCTGATTTTGCACAAAACCGGTAAATGTAAACCGTTTACCTAGCTACAGCCGGTTCAAGTCGTATCTTTTGTGGCATCAGTTCTCAATATCAGAGATTTACTCTCAGCAGGGGTATGTCATACCATGTTCCTGTTCCCAGAATCCTTATTTGCCAATCTCCTAATTCATTTTGATGTCGAAAGGTTATGCTATGCGGATCTTTGAAATACCCGCTTAATTCAAATTGAACACCACCTTTTTTTCATGCATCTTTGATTTTCATCAGCAAACTCGTGTCACTTTGACTTTTCTGCTTTGTTTTCTTCTTACATCGGTAAAACTACAAACAACTGACATTTCGTTTTTACATATCTATCCACAGAGAGGGGGGGGGGGGGACGGGGGAGAGAAAGACTATAAATTATTAAAAGTCTATTATTTAAAGATTACATCTCTGTTTGGTTTGTTTATACGTAGTTGTTACTTAACTTTTTCTGTTGTTTTTTACTGTCATTTAGTTCATACGAAAGTCCAGTATCGTTTATTTGGAGTGTCACTTGTTTCCATATTCAATCTAAATAAGATTTGTGTACAACATTTTACAAGCAGTTCCTTAATCATGGGAGAGAGAGAGTTGAACACACAATTACAATGACGGGGTCGTCGCCTGCGTATTCGCTTATGATAGTACAAATGCTATCACGAAACGCTTAATACGACCCAGACGAGAACACAGGTACGACGTACGGACAGACATAACATCGACAACCAAGTCAATGTCTACGGCCTTTGATAACCAGTTGTGGTGCACTGGCGGATCATGGGATTAACATGGATTAACATCCCCTGCCATTTATTTTTCAACCGTCCCTTTTCATCTGTTCATGCAAAGGCTATTAAAATCCAATTTAAATTCCTCGCTGGCTTACTATATTGGTTTACGTTATTTTTTTCTTACTAATGGCTGATATGCTTAAAATTCTAACCACTAATGTCCGCAGCCTTGGTAACATCCATAAAAGGCGTCAGTATTTCGCTTGGCTTAGCAACATTAATGCTTCTTTTTATTACAAGAGGTTTACTGCACTCCTATACTTGCAAAACATTTTGGTGCAGTGAATAGGGTGGTGCAATTTATTTCTCCCATGGCACTTCAAATAGCAGAGGGTCTGTATCTTAAATAACCCGAAGGGTTCGTCAGTCTTATATGTAAGCTGATCTTTTTCGTCAGTAATATATGTACTAATGCACATGGTCGCATTTTTCTTCTTCTAGATATTCTATATCAAAATAGAACAGTTTACATAGTCAATATTTAGGCTCCTCAGATGACCATAGTTCCTTTATTAAGTTATACAATATGTTAAATAATCACAAGCGCACAGATATTACCTGTATGCATAAGGGATTTTAATCTTCTTTTAAACATTGACATTGATAAACAAAATGGTTACAAGAGTCATTTTAAAGCGAGAGATATTTGATTTTGTATTACTTACGACCTAAATCTGGTATAAGTGTGGCAGGAGAAATTCCCCTTTAAACCTGGTTTTACTTGCGCTTTAATGTGACTATTAGTATTTCCTGTCGATTAGATATTTTCCTCAATAGCCATCATTATGCTAAATGTATTTCGAATGTTATTATTCTTCCTACTTTAAGAAGCGACCATCTGTTTTTTTTTACATTATTGAATTTTATATAACTGATAGGGTACGTGGTAAATGGTTTTAAAAATCTATTGTTTCTTTTTTAGAAGATAAAACGATAAGAAGATTTTGTTGATAGTATAAATGTTAGTTTAAATCGGCTCCTAAGTGTTAGTAAAATCTCCCTAGTCACCTTTGGGAGTGTATTAAGTACAAATAAAGGTTTGAATCTATCAAGTATGGACGCAATAGAGCTGGAAACTTAAAATTAAAAGAGAAAACTATATTTAAGAATATTTCTTGTTTGGAGGGATTATTTGTTAGTGAACCCACAACAGAGAATAAAAGTAAACTTGATAATGCAGATAATGCCAAGCTTGAACTTCAACATCTTTGTGAAGCTAGATTGCAAAAGTACGGGGTGTAATGGTACCGTCTAGGGATCGCTGGGTGAAAAAGGGGAAGAAAAATTACCAGTATTTTTTAACCTTGATTATGTCATCTGATAGTACTATAAAAACAACGTGTAACGATGTCTTATTATGTCTCAAAGATTGTTATCCAGATTTATACCAGTCTAGCAATATTGAGCATAACGCCTTTGATTCGTACTTTAACTCCATGCCTGATTTTATGTGAAGGTCTTTTACCTCTTGATGAGTATACTCATGACTGCTTTGCTGATTTCTTTTCGGACAAGGTTGAAGATATTCGTTTAGATATGAATAATTCAAATGTGACACTGGACCTTCATGCACTTGATAATACACCTTATGATTGTTCAACTTTTTCTGAATTTAACCAAATAACTCAAATGGACGTCCATAAACTTATTTCACTCATGTCTAATGCATCATGCTCACTTGACCCTCAACCAACTTGGTTATTGAAGAAACACATAGCTCATTATCTACCAACTTTAACCAATATCGTCAACGCTTCACTTGATACAGGAGTCTTTCCTGATGATGCACATTTTACTGTCATCAAACTTTTGCTTAAAAATTCAACTTTAGATAAGGAGGATCTAAAGAGTTATCGGCCAGTTAGCAATTTGGCGTTTAATGCAAAGGTAATTAAAAAATGTGTGGCCACTTAATTCATCAACCACCTAAATGACAATAATCTGATGGATCCTCTACAATCAGCATACCGTGCTAAACATAGCACGGAGACAGCTCTCTTAAAAATTCAGAACGACATTTTACGAGAAGTGGATTCAAAAAGAGTTGTTTTAATGGTCCTTTTGGACCTTACCTCTGCATTTGATACTGTAGACCATGCTACCCTACTTATTTGTCTTGAGAAACGTTTCAAAGTAACGGGAGTTGCACTTAGGTGGTTCTTGTCCTACCTTACAGGATAGAAGAGCTCTGTGAGTGTTTCTAATGAGTTATCAAAACCAAAAACACATAAGTATGGACTCCCTCAAGGTTCCATATTGGGACCCTTGCTGTTCCCGGTTTACACTGCACCACTGGGTGACATTGCAAAACAACATGGAGTGAGTTATCATATGTATGCTGACGATTCACAATTATATGTCTCCTGCGACCCTCGCAACACCAACGACGTAGATAATGCTATGACAATCTTATCCTCCTGTATTGATGAAATGAGGATATGGATGAAAGTCAATTATTTGAAATTAAATGATACTAAAACTGAATTTTTCATAACTGGTTCACCTCATCTTCTTAGTATACTACCTGACTTGGAGATCACTGTTAGGTCAAGCAGTATCAAACCATTCAAATCAATCCGTAAACTCGGTGTCACTTTCAGTTCTTCGCTTTCCTTATCCAGCCATGTTGACGCTCTACGTCGGTCAATAATTTACCACATCAGAAACCCCTGGCGTATTCGAAGATTTATCAACACAAACACATGTCACCACCTAGTTCGTGCTTTAATCACATCCAGGTTGGACTACAGCAACTTACTCTTTACTGTTATGTCTCGAAGAGACTTGACGAGATTGCAGCGTCTCCAGAATAGAGCAGCGCGTCTGATATTCGGTGTTGGTAGACAAACTGATCCAGGTCCATTGATCAGCAAGCTACACTGGCTACCAATATCAAAACGGGTCACCTACAAAACACTACTCTTCATCTACAAAATCCTGAATGGTGAGGCGCCTTGGTATTCAAAGAATCTGATCAAGATAAGAAAACCCGCACGTGAACTCATATCGAGTAATGACTCCACCCGGCTTCACATACCCATATCAAATTCTGCCATAGGTGACAAAAGATTTGAAATACTTGCATCCAGATCCTGGAACACTTTACCCACCCACATGAGAACTTCTCCATCCACCACAGTATTAAAAAAACTCTTAAAGACCCACTTATTTTGATATTTTTCATTTTGTTTTTATTTTACTTTGTAAGCGCCATGGTACTTTGGTGAATGGCGTATTTAAATAATATTTTTTATTATTATTATTATTATTATTATGCCTAAAAATAAATTGTAATGATGGTTTTACTGTTGAATTTTAGTCTGCCTTTTGGAACTTGAAGAATAATGGTACGCTAGCTGATTCTTTCAAATTTGCTTATATATATATATATATATATATATATATATATATATATATATATATATATATATATATATATATATATATATATATATATATATATATATATATATATATATATATATATATATATATATATATATATATATATATATATATATATATATATATATATATATATATATACCTTTCTTCCTATTACCTGAATAGGAAGAAAGGTAGCATATGTTGTGTGTTGGTGAGGGAAATTGAGGGAATGAAGGGGGCGGTGGGGCAGTTGGAACTAAGAGAAACCCATTTGATCAAGGAATATTCGGAACTTTTTAGAATATCACCTTAAAATGCGTGTATGGGTGCAGGGGAGGGGGTACGTCTATGAAGAAAAGATTGAATCATTGACTTATTTTATAAAGAATATATAATAGTCCAGATTTCAAGGGAAAATCATAATATTTTGTTGAAACAATTTTTTGTTCGGAGATGTTATTAATTTTGGAGACCCACCAGGAATTGAACTAGATTGTTGAGCTGATGTTGTGACCACTAGATTACCGAGGTCTCTTAATTGCTTAAGCTTATAGATGATTAGACAGCCATAAATTATCTGCTAATGATAATCAAGCCATGAATGAATCATCTGAATGGATGAAAGAATTGCATATTAGAGACATTTATCGTAATTTCAGGAATTTGTAACTGCATGGAAAAGTTAAAATATATGTATTTCGGCAGGTGGAAGGCATCGAGTGTATTGAAAATGCAATGGAAATTCATTGCACTTGAGAGATATGGAAGGAGTCATAAAATATAGCAAAGGCTTAATTTCAAGCTGTGCGGGCGCTTAAGGTGGACTCTGCAGATTTGTGGGGGCGCAATATTTGAGAGTCTCTCATTTATTCGAAGACATGTCTTGTGCAAGTTGTATATACCATTTTTGGCAGCTAGCTGATACAAAATAGATATTCAAATAAACTTTGACCATAGCTTTTAGACAAGAATCTCACCGCCATTGTTAATCGAAGCTAGTGGGCACTTTTTCTGCGGTGTCGCTAAATCCCTGTTCGTTGAAGTTGAGTAAATGTTTTTCAGGACAGGTTCTATTACATAGTTACTCCGTCGGATTATGTTTGAGAGATTTGGGTCGTAATCTATCGAAGTAAACTAGCAAAAAATTGTATCCGTCGATCGTCGTCTTTCATGTCGGAGAGTATTGCTGCGTTGTGGTGTACATGTAACACGTAAGGCCATTGGCTAAACTGTGATGCATACAAGGCATAGGCTAGTCAGATAACATCTGACTGTAGTATACGCAATAACCACTACATGGCTGCTATACACAACTATTGCCTTGCAAGTAGTGCCCTACTGAGTGAGGCCTACTGACATAGCACATGAGCTTGATAAAGTGAAGCAAAATATGGAGGAAGCCTCCGGTAGCATTGAAGGAGCTGCATCCAACTGCAAGGTGAGTAGCTACGGTACATGTACGCATAGTACGAATCTTCATACTCCCAACTCATTATCTCTGATTCAATGTACGCAGTGCTAACGTGAGTGTTATTACTGTAACGTTATTGTGCACGCATTCATTTTACATTACAATTGATGATCATATGTACTTCGTGAAAATGGAAACAATAGCAGATGCGGGTGTGGGCGCGAGATAATACTAGCGTCACTGAAATTTTGCTGGAAAGAACGCCCTCACAAATCGGCAGAATTCACCTTTAATTGCAAAGCCGTGCGGGCTAGTTTCAAGCTGTGACCATAGCCTTACCGCAAGGAACATCAAAAATAAAGCAGCCTATCCATTCTTCATTAGCTGTACGATTACAATTATAACCATTTCGTTCCACAGTAACAGAAACATATGTCAGTTCCCAAGCCTCACGAAAAGTCGCTTATTCTCCAATTCAATGCGTATTCCGCCCTCTTGGATTTATGAATATATAATGAGTTAAAAAATGCTGTGATTACAGCTTTGTTACGACAAAAAAACGTTATCAGTTCATGAAATTTAGGCAGAAAAAGAGTTGAAAATACTATCCATTTACATTTGAAGAAATAATTTAAGCAACAAATAATAAAAATCGAAGGAATTTTTAACGATTACAAATTTGGAAGAAAAAAAAAACGGGTGTCGAAAAACGTGGTTACAAAACACATTTTCAGTCTTGGGTCCACATTATCTTTAAATATGTGATAGAAATATTGTTTTAAAAAAATCTAAATCTATGAATGATAAGTATGAAAATCAAAGGAATCCGGTCAGGGTTTCGCAAGATTTGCACCGATTACCAGAGGAACCATGTTGATTTTGCTAATATCGTAGTACGATCCATATCATGAACAATGTGCAGTCACGTGTTGTTTACATCGGTATCGTAATCTCGCATGTACTGTATCAAAATATGAAATGGCGTTCGTAACCACAAACCCTTCGTAATCCCCTGATAACTTAATAGTTTCTTTAAAATAACAAACAGTATATACTTCAGCTTTTAAAGGGAATTTTAATTGTATATCAAATTCAGAATAAAATGAGTGACGACAGAGCTCCTTGAGGCAACTGAATACAGCCAGTGTATGCAGGGTTTTAAGAACCTTGGTGTATGTAATGTAGTGTCAATACTGATTTTCTAAAATTCAGCCTATGCAGTAGTATTTTCACTATTCTTTTGCTAAATTTCATAGATGTAAATACATTTACATTTGCTTATACTGCTAGAATACCATTTCACCAGGGATTTATTAGCCTCCAGCTTCCAGCTTCCATACTGGTCCGCCCACAACTTTCAAAATGGGCAACTCCTGCGCCCGTCCGCACAATTGAAAAAGGGCACCTTCTGCCCACTTACTCTTGGGCAGTGCCCCACCCCCCCTCCCCCCCCCCCCTTGCTTGCTTGCCGCCGTGGTTTCGACATTGCTGCAGAGGCCAAAATCCCTAGCTGCCCGCAGGATTCTAGTTGCCCCACTGCGTATGGGACCGTATTGGAGCTTTAATATCGTTTATGTAAACAAAAGTGTGAAAACTGTTCTTGAAGTAAGCCTAAAAAAGCTAAGCCTCAACATCAATTTGATGCAAATTTGATTAAGAATGTTTGCTTTTAAGTGAAATAGAAATCATAAACAGACATACCAACAGCAAAATACCTTTGTGTAAATTCAAGATGGATTTCCATTTTTGCAACAAGACATGATTTTAACTATTGATAATGTATTAACCATTCTGAGCAAATAATTAATTATCGCAACTAACGAATCAATATAAGCATTTAGGCATCTAGGCCTAATGGCATCCCACAAATACAATTCCAGGTGGCAATCATTATAACAAAATACAACTGAAACAAGTTTTAATTTAAAACTTTCTTTTGAAGTCCTCTTTAATATAATAAAAGATGGATTTACTTAACCCCGAATCCTTTAAGATAAACCCATCAGAGTACCCATCAGAGAAAACGGTAATTTCCCGAAAATGTTTCTATAATCGAACTCATTTGTCTGAAAACCGAAGAAAATTGTCCAGAACTAAGAAAAATCACCCCAAAAAACTTCCCGAAAAATAAGCAACATTTTCCGAAAATGAGCAGAAGGTCCCAAAAATTGAAGAAAACTACCCGAAAATGAAAAAAAAATTCACGAAAATGTTCTGAAAATTGAAGAAAATTGACAATTTACTGGAGGGTGGAGGGGGAGGGGGGAGGAGAAGGGGAATATACCAAGTCGAAATTGTATTGGCCCCCCTCCTTCCCCACCCCACCCCACTCTAAAAAATTCTTTGAAAAGGCAATACAGTCTGTAGCTTTGCAAAAAAAAAAAGTTATTGTGGATAAGATTACTGCAAGCCAAGTCAAGGGTCTAATGCGACAGGGACGCAAACTGATTTTCAAAAGTGTTTTTTTGTCAGTAAGTTATAAACACTTTGGTGATTTTACAGCCAGAAATTCAAACAGGCTATGTGGTTGAAATAACTTATTTAAGTTATTTAGCCATTCTTGGCTTTTAATAGGTTTTCTAAATCCAATTTATAGCCCAAATGAGCTATCAACTACAAAACTTATTCCCCAATTGGACTACAGATTGAGAGAAAATCCCAAATGGTATGCCAAGTTTGATTAGCTTATGTGCCAAACGCTCCAGCCAATGAAAACATACGCTAAATTCCTTCGGATTGCGCCGAGTGAAATCCGAGTATTTGAAACATTTTTAGTGAATTTTTGAATGCAGAATTCGTTTAAATTACGCAACAATATGAATTGTTATCATGCGGCATCAACATATCGATCTATTTACGGCAAACATAGCAACACAAGAAATTGTTTAAAAAACGCATATGATATGATAAACGCTGCAAAATTCCGAACGTATCCGGGCGAAAACCTGGCTCTTAAGTTAAACATTGCATAAGCTCCAATCCCTTAAAGGTATTTTGAGCTAATAAAAAAGAACAACAACTTGCATGTTGTAAATATAAGAATTTCAATTTGAACTTACAACCAGACACCATATCTAGAGCAAAATATTTCCCTGTAGCAGTTTACAGTCCGGGAGCAAGCCGAATATTGAGTACTTTGAAATTCCCCTCAAAATGGTTTTTTTTTTATGTATTACGTCATCGCATTAGCCTACACATTTGAATAGCCCACACTAAACGTTTGGGGTTCACATTTTCCGCTCCGAATTGTCCAAAATTTTACATCATCGCCTTTTTGAGAAAATCAATAAAACATATTATGAGCAATCACTTTTGTTGATTTTTTCAAAAACGCGACGATAAATTTCAAAGCGCAGCCGCAAAAAGTTTTAAATATCTATTCACTATCCGTCTCCAAAATTTCAGGATATCCAGTGAAATTTTAGACAATCCGGAGCGAAAAATGAGAAACCCCATACGTTTAGTGTGCGCTAGTCAAATGTGTATGCTCATGCGATGACGTAATACATAAAAGTACCCAATTTTTGTTGGGTATCTTGAAGTACCGAGTTTTTTAGATTGCTCCCGGACTGGTTTAAAACATGCATATACATGTAAAACTTCATTCTTTTCAAAGATTTGCGTTAGGCAGTTGAGTCTCATGTATGACGAGGCTTGCGTCGATGTCATCTACGGTTCTACATCCTGAATAGAATTAAAAGAAAATGTTTCATCGAAAGTAAACCATTTCTACTGGCAAGTATTGTAAATCTCATTTCATTAAATGATCGATTTTCTGTTCATTCGTTCCCCAGACCCTAAAAGAACATCAAGTCAACGTAATTCGTGTCAAACAAGACAAAAACATTATCTTATTCCTTTTAAGGACAGTACTTCATGGTTTACTTCGGAAACGAATGGAAGGTTTCACCATTCAAAAGACTAAGATTGCTAAACGATTAAGTATAGTTTTATCGACGCATATGGGCAGGACAACGAACAAATACACTTACTCTTATTGTACTTCTTCTTACATGATATACTGCATCATTATTTGTATAAAAAGTAGTGGTTTTTACCGTACCTGTCAAAGCCATTGTTTGATGTAACTCATCACGTAAAATCTGAAGAATTTTGAACACACCATCTTCCCCCTGATATTGATAAAAAACGAAAAAGGATTTCATTCAGAACTTTTACAAGACTTAACTGTATTGTAGGCCTATATCATGTATTTATTGCATCGTATATCATTATTCTTATGTTAATAGCATGTTATTCATAACCCCATGAAGTACGTAACTAGCACCCAAGGAAGTTTAAGTTTAACATTCGTCCACCGTGCCCCTCCGCCATGACCAGATGACAGAAGCCAACAAGAAAGAAAAACAAATGCATAGTGATTAAAGATCTATTCTAAAGATCATTTTCCCTAAAAAACTCTACAGATAGTTGCGTGACAGCGTTTCTCAAATCTGAAAACTCTGAGCTTCAATATACTCATTATGAGTAGCTATTTTGACAAAATTCCCCCAAAATTCCTGTTTTTTCTTGTATTCTATCATAATTTCTCTTTTCTTAGAGAAAATGATCTCTTGATTATTTTGATGGCTTTCTCATTTTCTGACACCCCTTCTAAAGGTTCAAATAATACAAGCATTGTCGTGATTGTACGCATTGTAAACAATTAGATTTACGCTCTTGATCGGGAGATCTTCCAATCGGGAGATTTCTTGATTATAACCCACAATGCATCTTTCCAAAATCAAATCTTTCTAAAAAATACATAACGGTAAAATAGGTTTAAGCCAAAGGTTGGAAAAATGCATGCGAAATATTCTAATTTTATTGTTGCAACAGAACGATAAGATTATTTTCTTCATTCAGCTCAAATTGTACAAAAACCTAAATACCATTGTTAAAGTATACAAAACTTTAGAATAATAGAATTTTAAAATTAAAATAAGTTTTAACGGCTGAAATTTTGAACAGTTTAAATTATGGTCACTGCGCATGTCTCCATCTCCCATTCAGGAGATCTCCAATAGGGAGCGTGAACTGGACTGGTAAACGAAATGATCATATACGGTACTGCTCTAAAGAAATTATCATCCTTGAACATTCTTTCAGCGTAATATAAATGTTTAATCCAAGATACTCGTCATTGTTCCTCGGAGAATTTTGTTGGAATTTTAAGCAATTCAAAGGGAACGAAAATTCTGTCTTCCCCGAGTCAATATGCATGGTCAATAGTATATCATGGTGTATCATGTATTATACTTATTTGTTAGATTAATATATTTGGCTATTTATCTTTAAAGCTTTGATACATGTATCGCTCTTGACAATCTTGATGAATATCGGATGACATATACCTTTACAGCCAATCCACAGAGCACCGGTCGTCCAATAAAAACTGCCCTTGCTCCAAGAGCTATAGCTTTGAAAACGTCTGTTCCTGTTCGGAAACCACCGTCAACGTATACTTCAAGCTTTGACCCCCGTACAGCCTTTATTATATGCGGGAGCATCATAATCTTTAAATAATGAGATATGTGTAAAATTTTGCAATGTTTAAAATGGAGATAAAGAATATGTCATCATTGTTTATGATATTATAACGAGTGTATCTTAAACTCTTATATACAGTACAAGATTAGCTCTCTCGGACAAATAGGGGTAGTACCTGATAGCAACTATACAACAGGATGGAGAAGGATCGCTAAATGACGTTTGGGTAGCAGACCAATCAAAAATTGGCTTCAAAGGTAAGCTAGAAGGAGTTACACTAGCAAAGTAAATTCGGTGTTGACCTTTCAATATTGATAATCTCAAAATAGGAGATTATTCTTATTCATTGTATTACTATATACCTCCCCATACCGTCGCAGACTAGACATTAACAATTTGAAGAAAAAAATCGGTATTTATATCTACTTTGAAAATATTGGTCTTCTTTGCGGTGGCGACGCCAGGAATGTTATGCCGGGGACAAGGGAGGGCAGATTTTTCTCACTGGGGAGGGAACAGGACAATAGACTGCTCTTACGAAATTTTCTAGGGCAGAAGGGTAAAGCGATCTCGTGGGAGAAATGTTCCCCGCCACTGCTTCTTTGTTTTTCTTAGACATAATTGCATTTTGACTTACCGGTGGGGGAACTCCATCAGTACTCTTCCACCATGCGCGGACACATAAATAGCATTCACTCCTACCGAGACCGCCTCGCGTGCTATTTGGGCTGGAAAAAAAGGCTGAACAGTTGCAACAATGCACGGTGTGCCAAACTTATGTACAGTTTATCGAAATGAGTTCATGAAAGTATACATATATACACGAAATAAACAGACAGTAATAGATGAGTTGATTTATCTACTTCAGTTGTACTTAAAGGTATATGGATGTGCACCGACAATGATAGCCTTTGCTGCTTTAAAATCATATCAAAAACATTTAAATTAGATCATTATTTCATCAAATTTAGTCAACAATTGATCAGTGTTAGAGGTTCGTGTGATTACTTTGCAAATTGTTGCGCTAATATTTGATGTATTGTTACTGGAAAACCTTATGCAGTTGGGTAAATATTTAAATGGATGCAAGAATTTATGGTCAAACATTTATTAGGCTTTAACCAAGACTCCGAGAGATTCTAGTAGGAATAGAACCTGACAATTTTAGTAATCGAAAAATAAATTTCAAGAATGACATACACATTCTGAGCTACCCGCCCCGTCGTAGATCGTAAATCAAGCACACATATTATTGAATTATCCCCAAGCTTGATCACTTGTAACTTGAAAGCTAAAAGAGCTATTTATAAAATTCAAAGACTGTTTTAAGAAATTGTAACTAATACGCTATTAACCTCTAGCCGACAGTTGACTTTTGATAAGTTGAACACCGTTTTTATGTCAAGTAAAATAATATTTCAATACATATTTCAAAAACATTGTTCTTACGCGTAAGAATTCCTTTTACAACGATTGGGAGATTGCTGATAGATTTTATCCATCTGATATCATTCCATGTTGGAAAGGTGGACACCTGGTCATCACAGTAACTTAAAAGACTGATATCACCTTGTCTCTTTGCTGCACGTACTTCTTCCAAGTCAGTATCAAAGTTACCCGGCCTTTCGATTGAAAAAATTAAGAATGAAGAATATATCGTAAACTTGTGAAAAGAAGCAGATACTTAAGGAAGCAAGGACGACTTGCAATAATCAATGCGTCAGTAAGTACGGAACATCAAACTATGGAATGACAATTGGGCAATAACTAATTGCACATTCAAAAACCAGTCAAACGCATCTCTAAATAAGCTATCACATCGTAATTTTCGCTATCGCATCTCACTTCTTTCCATATCATCGCATAGTATTTTATCGCATCACACGATATATTATCGAAAAATAGCACACTTCCTCGCACGTTTTAATTGCATTCTATCGCATCGTACGACGCGATCTTTTAAAAACGTTTTTAATCGCATCGCATAATATTCCATTGAAACCTATTACTGTATTAGTTTGGTGCTCGATTGGAATTTTTGCTTTGAAAACACATGTTTTGTAGCTTATATTCTATATCATTTACGTTCGTGAGTCAGGTATTTCATTTTGCGAGTAACCAGCTGATAGTGTCGTGCGTCATATAATAATACTCTGGTCAATGAGACACTTACATGCATTGGTTTTCAATTGCAAATGATTCCATTGTACAAGACCCTTCATGCCCGCATTTCCACAGGGCTCTTCTCTTGCCTGGTAAATTTCCATCACATGTTACAACTAAAGCTTTGTATCCAGCAGCTTCAGCTTTTTCGATGAAAGTTTTCGTGAGCGTTTTGTTTCGTAACATGTAAATGTTTAACCATCGGAGACATTCTGGTACCTCCGCTGCGACAGTTTCCATTGGTAAGCTTGAGTAGGTGCTTAACACCATTAAAGTATCAGCTTTTATTGCACCTGTGATTACAAAGTGTACATTTTAAGTTAATTTTCTTAGTCAAGTAAAATGACTACAATTTTATGCTATTTATTTTCTTTGGTCACAAATTCTTTAACTAAATAACCGAAAACATTTTCAAGTAATTTGCCACAAGCTGACAAGTAGCTGTATAAATTGCATTGAGGCTAAATTAAATTGAAAAGCCAAAAATGGTAATCGCCTCAAAATCTCACGTTAACGATTTCTTACTGGCTACACCCCGATCTGACCATGGTGTTGTAACTAACTACCTCTGAGGCTGAGTTAGATTAAAAATGTTTACAAGAAGCACACACCTCTCCTATGAATCTAGGTTTGATCACGTTTGAGTTAAGAAAAGTATGTAGCGATATGATTCAGATTTTTAAATTTAGATCTGGAAGTGATGCCTTGAGTTTTGTAATTTCTTGCATATTGCACTTAATCCTCATGTTACACATGGTAACAGCTTGATGTTGACAAATGAGTTCTCACGGATTGCTATTCGGTGTTTGGCAAAGAGTTGTTTATGAGTGGAATGATTTCAGTGGGTGGATAGTTCCAATTCTGATCACAATTTCAAAGTACAACAAAAATCATTTCTTTACTAACTCTGCATGGGCGTCTTTGATATTGTACATTTTTTTGTGGTGGTGGTGGTGTTAGCTTGAACGAAAGTTTGGACATTTTAGGGAGCGTAAGTGCGCTCTAAATTCAGATGGACTTTCGAAAAATGCTTTGGAAAGAGAAGAAAGAGGCAAATCATTCTGACTGAACTGCAATACGATGAGTATTTAAATGGGCTTGGGCGGAATGAACCTTGGCATCTTTTTTCTGCAGAATAATTGATAACACTTAATGCCGTACAACTTACTGTTGGTCTCGTTAAGCCAACCATCTTACTGCCATAAAATTACATAGACCGGTTCTTTAGATGAAAAATTAAGGATTTCTTCTCGCATTTTCCCAGCTAAATGTGGGCGGGTGTAAAGGTAAAATTGTTGTCTCCGTCTGTTGTTCAGTAGTGCAGGTGTTAAGTAGTATATAGGGGTCAAGAGGACCACTCTGTGCTCCTCCGTGTTTCTCTTTTTTTGGGAGGATCAGGAAGGGGGTCCTCCTTTGTGTTTCACATTTTTTGGAGAAGCATAGGGGTCCACAATTATTGATGCGCGTGGAGGACCCCCTGATGTAAACAGGTGGAACGGGCTTCACACACGTGGAAGAAAATGTGGGAGAGAATGTGGGTTCACACATGTGGAAGAAACGTGGGAGAGAATGTGGGTTAGGAAGAGGGGTAGGGGCTAAGATAGAAGAGCCAAGGAAGAGAAAGGGCACTGAAAAAAAGGTTCATCTCTTCTATACAGAAATCCAGAAGAACCATCACAAAGAACATATCAGGACTTGTTTTACGCTTACTTCCAATATGTAAGGTCAATTTTGACATAAAATTAGGAAAAAAGGGGGAAATATATCAGAAAAAGATAAATAAAGCACACATCATGAGGAGAAACAGGAGACTCGCCGTCAATAAGAAGAAAGTTTGTCCTTGTACCGAAGTCAATAAGGAGACATAATCAATAATGACGTGTAATCTTAATTGTTTGGTTGTTTGACCTAACTCTTGATATGGGTTGTAAGGGCACAATGGATACAATAGGGGGTGTATCGATGAGAGGGGTGAATCAGAGTGAGGTCAGTGACGTAGAAGAATAAAAAAGATAAGTAGCAAAAATTAATAAACATTGCAACATTGAGTGTAAAATAACGGAACAATAGACTGAGATGATGATGGGGATGCAATCAAAATAAAGGAAACAAACAAAGATGATATTATACTTGAATGAGATGTTGTGGTTACAGTGATTAAAAACAACATAACAACACGAAGTATGATGATATCACATCCAAATTTAAAGAATGGTATCATGATTAGTTGGAAGAAAAAAATAGATCATGTGGAAAAAAGATAAAAGGACGTTGGGGAACCACCTCAGTCAGAGCTATCAAGTGTGTACTCAAGGAGGAGAAGCTCATCCAAAAAAAAAAAAAAAACATCATGGCAAGGAAAATTGTTCTTTTCCAAAGAATTAAGTGGCCGCAGGAGGATGAAGCTTTGCTTCTTTAAGCGATTGAAAAAGCAGAAAGGCTAGAAAGAGCAAGGAAATTAAAGGAGGAATTTCAGAGAAAATAGTGAGTACAACTGCTCATCCATTTAAGGTCATGACTGACATTAACATTTATAAAAAGAAAAAAAATATATAATTGGCTCAAGGGTAATAAAAAAAAAGTGGTCGTAATTTTTTCTTCAGTTTTAATTTCTTTACTAATTTTTATATCTATTTATTTCTTTTTTATTATCGTTTAATTTCAATTTTTTTTTATTAAAAATAAAGATGGTCGTAATTTTTTTCTTCAGTTTTATTTTCTTTTCACTAATTTTATATATGTATTTAATTTCTTTTTGATTACCGTTTAATTTCAAAAAACAAATTACATTGAAAATAAAGATGGTCGTAAGTTTTTCTTCAGTTTTAATTTCTTTACTAATTTTATATATCTATTTTTGTTCGATTTATCGTTTAATTTCAAAAAACAAATTTTATTGAAAATTAAGATGGTTGTAATTTTTCTTCAGTTTTCTTTTCTTTTTTAAGTCGTCAATCATTGTTAACAGTTATTTTTATTTCACTGATATATCTTTTAAGCATAAGTATATATTTTTATATTCTCAAATTTTATTGAGAATTAAAAAAAAAAACTTTAACTTCATTTTCTTTTATTACCTCGTATAAAATGGTCATCTTTTTACCTCAACTTTTTTTGTGTTGTTAATTTCATTTTTATTTTTCATTTTGATTATTGGATAAACTTTTTTTCCATAAGAACTTTAGAATACAAAAAAGTTTAATTGAAATTGTTAAATGATTGTTACTTTTACTTAATGGAACGTTCTCCTTTTAATTGCTTGATAGATACTGTTAAATAAACGTTTATTCTTTATTTTCATTATTTAATTTTTCACTGTATAGTTCACCCCTTTTTTTAATTTTTAATTTCAATTGTTTAACTTTCTTTCAATAAAAATAAAAAAATAAAAAAATTCTTCGAAATAAAAAGTTGGATGGTTACTTGTTTCATTTCTTAAAACAGTATGCAAGGTACTCTCAGACAGGAGCCAGGGGCCGCGGTGACGCAGGAGCTTGGGGCTGAAATACAGGGAGAAGAGAGGCAGGAGCTAGGGCTGCGGTGACGCAGGAGGTTGGGGCTGAAATACAGGGAGAATAGAGCCAGGAGCCAGGAACTCGCAGTGTCGCAGGAAGCGGGGAAAGACACGCAGGAGGCAAAGTTTGAAGACCTTCCAGAACCATCTGGAATTTAAAAAAAACATAGGTAGGAATCATTTTAGAATTGGCAATCAATTATATCAAATACGGTTATTGAAATCCCTTCCTAATGACTTGAAATTAATATGTGATATGTTGGGTTTGGAAGTGAGTTTGTTACAAATTAGGGTAAAACGCCCAGTAGGTTTAACCATTATATTTCTGATCCTGACTGGTAATGTTTTTTTGTCTTCTCCCCCCCCTCTCTCTCTCTTTTACTACGCCTGTGAGATGGGGTGTGGCAAATACTTCGCGAACAAGCGAAGTTTAAAAACGCATCATGCCACCGTACACACAAAAAACCAAATTTTCTATGCTTCGGCATGAACAGAAGAATTGCAAGAAGCTAAAGAAAAGAATTGGACAGGTAACCTATAATTTCATTCTTCTCTCAACAAGATCATGCAATTCTTAAATTGGGTAGATTTTAAGTTCTACTACACACCGATAATGGTATGGGTATTGTCTTTTCAAACAGAGCACTTTGAAATCGAATGAGGCATTACCACCTGGGCCATCCTCATCATCTGGAGTACAACCTGAGCCACCACCTCGATAACCATCACCACCAGGACCACCATCACCACCTGCACCACCGCCACCATCGCCACCATCACCACCTGCACCACCGCCACGCCACCATCACCACCCGCACCACCGCCACCATCACCACCTGCACCACCGCCACGCCACCATCACCACTTGCACCACCGCCACCATCACCACCTGCACCACCATCACCACTTGCACCACCGCCACCATCACCACCTGCACCACCGACATTTTTACCACCTACACCACCGCCGTCACCCGAACCTCCAGACCAATAAAATATTTTCGAAGAAGATTCTGTTGAGTTCTGTATCCATTAACTACCTAGGGACACTTGTAAGAAGTGTTTACAACGATCAAACGAATCAATGTAAACTAAACATATCTTTTGGTTTTGTATTAAGAGATAAGGTATCAGGTCAACTAAGATATTTCCACAGTTTCCATAACAATTATGCAATCTTTGAACTGCCCATGGTCATTGGTAACCCCCAGAATGTAGATCAGTTTATAAGTCAATTAGAAGCTAAAGACTTGGATGAGCTTCTTTCATTACATAGGGACGATTCAAAATGGTTTTTTGAATCTTATCAGCAATGTCACACTGTACGTGTACAAGCTGGGTCATTTTCCAATTGTGGGAGCTCCACCCACCGATTTACCTGATTGTATTTAAAACAATCCACATATTCTTTCCATGATCCATTGTCCTAAACACACAAACTTTATTCTGATAATTTGTGTTTGTTTAGATGTTTGAGTGCACACCTAAAAGCAGAGGGGACAATTACCCCCGAAGTCCCCAAGACACTGTTTTACAAATACTAAAGGGCGGTTGAAGGTACGGATACGACTGAAAGTTTTAAAGGAGTTTCCTTTCTAAAGTTGGATGAAATTGAGAGAGTCTTCCAATTTAATATATACGTTTATTCACTGACTCACAAGGAAAACACCGAAGCTCAAAAGGGTTGAAAATTGCTGAATTACTGCGCACTTCGCCTGTCGGTATATCTCCACAATGTATGTAAATTTGTTCAATGGTCATTTCTCTTACATAAAAATATCAATTTGTATGCCCATATGTTCAGTTGTTCACGGTGTCGTAGACTTTTTAAAAGCCCTATTAAATTAAAAAAACATGCACCACGTTGCAAGGAACATGTAGCGTTTCGTTTTCCAGGAGGAGTATTTGAGTTGACACCTTCTTTTTTGATAAACTGGCTGCTATAGTATTTAGTTGACCCACTAAACAATGTTATCCATATGGAATGACATATGATATTGAAAGTTATATAGACCATAGGAATGTTGTGCAATCAAAATCTTCAAAGCTTACTTATACCGATAAACACAAATTATTAAGTATTAGTGTCTGTTCGAATGTACCACACTATGAAGAACCAGTGTTTTATTTCCGAAGGCGAGGAGGGGGATGTTGTCAATTCATTTATATGTTATTGTTTTGAAATCGCAGAGGCTGCTTATAATGATATTTCAGAAAATGCAATGTCTGGTGTGATTAAGGCTCTTGAGAGCTTAATCGAAGATGAAATGCAACGTATCCCATATGAAGATACTGTGGATGAAATTGAAGGGATCCACACAATTTTTTTACCTCTTTTAGGGTCTTTACACAATTATTGCCGTAAAATACCAATAATAGAATTTAATTTTGGCAAATATGATATGAATAAATGAAAGGGCTTCTGTTTAGAAGTCTACAATTACACCACAAGGATAATGATGACGAGGATGATGAATCAGAGAATGGTCGCTCAGCCGTGGTCCAAACTATTCGTCGCAATAGGGATTACATGTCCCTATTAACAAAGAATTTTACATTTTTAAACATAAAGAATTTTGTTGCCGCGGGCTACAGTTATCACAAATTTTTAACTGCCTATAAAACTAAAGAAGTAATAGGATTTTCCATATCAGTGGATGGATAGTTTGGAAAATTTAGATCAACCTCATTTGCAACCACACGAGGCATTTTTCAATGACCTCAAAAAGTCCAACATTAGCAAGGAAGAATACGAGTTCTGTTTAAACGTGTGGAAGGAAGAGGGGATGTGTACCATGCGAGATTTTCTTGTGTGGTACAATAATAAAGATGAAGTGCTGTTTTTAGAGGCCCTAGATAAAATGTTTCACTTTTACCAAGAGAAGGGGATTGGTATGTTCAAACAGGCAATATTTGTCCCTGGTTTGCCCTGCGATACTTATTCAGTAGATGTAAAAGTAATTACTTCTGTCTCTTTCCCAAAGCTCACAAAGATTTATACTACCTATTTAAATCCTAAAATGTGGGTGGGCCGTCTTCAATTTTGTACAGATATCAGGAAAGAGACATCACAAATATTAGGGGTGGAAAACTATGTAAACAAATATTGAGTTTGATGCGAATGCCTTGTATCTATGGGCTGTCATGCAACATATGCCAATAGGTATTGCATTGAGACGCAGGGTTGAAACTGGATTTAAGCGAGAATTTACCCATGCATTTCACAAAACAGCTGTAGGGTGGCTGGAGTGGGAGGCTAAACCACGCAGAATTGATATCAAACATAGATTAAATGCAAGGGAAGTACGTGTGGGTCAAAGACAATTACTTGTTGATGGATTTGGGGATGGGTTTATTTGTCAGTTTTATGACTGATATTGGCATGGGCATCCCTGTAAACTAAATGAAGGCAAGACTTACAATGATGTGAGAGGCGAGCTGCTTTGTGATCTCTACAAAACAACTTGTACTAATGCAAAGTGTTTAAAAACGTTACCATTCACCTTTGTTGAAAATTGGGAATGTGAGTGGAATAAAGAAAAAAGAAAGATTCTAACATTAAGCAGTTTTTGAATGAATTGTTTCCTTACAACTGTTAACAGAAGCGGACAATGAAAGAAAAAGAATTATTTGGTCATATCAAGAGTGGTGATATTTTTGGAGTTGTAAAGTGTGACATTGAGGTGCCAAACCACCTGAAAGAAAATTCTAATGAAATACCTCCCATTTTTAAAAATATTGACGTTGGCATTGATGATCATCGGGAAATACATGGCCGAATACGCTAAAACTCATGGTTTATTAAAAAGACCCCGTGGAATTTTGATAGGAAGCATGTGTGGACACAAAATATTGTCAGCAACGCCCTTACTCCAATGGTATTTCGATCATCGGTTGATCATCACCAAAATGTATCAGTTTGTGCAATTTATTCCCAAAGCTGTCTTTGAAAAGTTTGGGTAGGAGGTCAGTAATGCTAGGCGGGAAGGAAATAAAGATTCTCCTACAAGCATCCTGGCCGACACCATAAAGCTGATTGGGATTTCTTCCTATGGTAGAATATTAACAAATAAAGAAAAACATGTTGCTGTCCAAGTGGCCACAGATGCAAATGTTTATCAAAAAGTAAATGATCCTTTTTTTTAAAAGACTTGAATCAGTGGGTTTTGGCATGTATGAAATTGATTTACATAAACGTATAATTGATGTGGACCTACCCATTCAAATTGGTTTCTTTGTATACCAATATGCAAAGTTGAGAATGTTGCAATTTTTTAATGATTTTTTGCAAGCGTTTTTCATCCATGTGACTATCAGTATTGTGAAATGGATACTGATTCAGCGTATTTGGACCATTTTTGCTGATTCTCTGGAAAGTATCATTAAACCTGAAATGAGAGAGGAATATCAGAAGAACATAATTTTTGGTTCCCACGCACTGAGCCTGAATATGACCCAAGAACCCCCGGCCTGTTCAAAAAAGAATTTGAAGGTAAAGGAATTTTCTCATTGTCCAGTAAGTGCTATTACTGTTTACGGAAAAATGGTAAAGATAAAATGAGTTGCAAAGGTATCAATAATAATGTAGCAGAGCTAACGAAAGACAATTTTCTGAAAGTTATACAATCCAAATAATCTATCGAGGCGGCAAATATGGGTTATAGAATGCATGCACATTGCATGCAAACATTTATTAAAAAAAACAGCACTGTCTTACTTGTATATCAAACGTAAAGTTTAAGGTGATGGTGTATCAACTCTTCCATTAGACATTTAGCAGTTTTCATATGCGTTATGTGTAAATTAAAAGAGAATGATATGATGGTTATGGCGGTGAAGCGTTACTTTTCCTTGAATAAGATGGTTTTATATAAAACACTGTATTTATATGTAGAATGTGTTGAATTCCTCTGTAGAATGTGACTGAATAAAATTGATGTGAAGACTCTTTTAATCATGAATGTCTGCTTTTTTCTGAGTCTGAGGAAATATAAATAGCTAACCCTAACTATGAACCACATTTACGACAATGGATTTGCGTCTTCAACACCCTTTAACAGTCGAAATAGTCGGCTCCACGCAAAGTGGAAAAACTGTATTTTTCCAAAAGTTACTGAACCATAATAGGGAACTTATTAAAGATCCACCAGAAAAAATCTTGTGGTTTTACTGGTGAATATCAACCCCTTTACAATGAACTTATAAACACAATGGGTTCTACCATTTCATTCATAGATAGCATTCCGCAATCATTCAATACGTTTTGGATAAATCAAAACGCAACCTTATTATTCTGAATGATTTGATTAGTGAATCTGCGGACAACCAAAAAATCAGTAATTTGTTCACAAAAGACAGTCATCATAAAAACTTATCGGTCATTTTGATCAGCCAAAATTTGTTTCATCAAGGTCGACAAAGTCGAAACATCAGTCTGAATTAACACTACCTAATTCTCTTCAAAAATCCGAAGAATGCGTCCCAAATTTCTTATCTTGGAAGGCAAATGTATCCAGGAAATCCCAAGCACCTACAGAAAGCATACAACGATGCAATGCGGCTCCCATACAGATATCTTTTGATTGATCTAAAACCAACAACCCCTGAAAATTATCGGTTAAGGACACAAATATTTCCTGGAGAAGTTCATTACGTTTATATTCCAAAATAAATAAAAAGGTATGCCACCATCCATTAGTGTTATTAAAACATCATGAAGCGTTGGCGGAAACATGGTCATTATCTTCATGTCTTAGCAAAGAGGTCCCCAAAACAAAGACAATATATCATCCAAGGGGCTTCTAAAGAATTGATCCATTGCCTCTGTGAGGGGACTTTGAATACGTTAAAGGGAAATATTCAACTAAAACCACATCAGAAAAAGAAATTTGGAAAGCATCGCAACCAACTTTGCAGTTTGGCAAACAGAAGAGGATCTATAGCGTCAAAAAGAGATTCTACTACTAAGGGGAGGATCTATACTAGCGGCCGTTTTGCCGCCGCTGATTGGTATTCTCGGTAGCATTATATTTAAATAATGGAACGTACAAAAAAATCGTTTTAGTTTCTCCCGACTATCTTGATCCTTTGAAAACAGTTCCATCTCAGCCACCAGAACGGACAAAAGTTCAAAAATTAGACGGTCAATTGTTGAATCTTCTTGAAGATAAGAATGTAAATGACCCCAGCAAGATAAAGATGTTTGGAGACTACAACGTTACATGTTGTATGAAAATAAAGCCAATGAGCCACCGACTGTGCGCATGGAGAATATTGAAACTGAAGCGGAGGGAAAACAGATATCCACAATGGTACATGATGTCATTGACAGTGTCCCCAAAGCTTTCAAAAGCAAAACGACACAGTTGTTAAAGATTTTTTTTTCTAGCAACAGCAGACTTGGATGGAATGAGAGTGGAGAGCTGCTTGTTAACGGAGATGTAGTAAAAGGATCACATATAGTTAATTTAGTGAATGACGTCATTCGAAAACGTAAATCCCCCAAACCAGTTGGTATCAAAGATTTCGCTAAAGGATTGACACAGATGAATATACCACACGGATTGATTGGAAATCCTGAACGTTGGCAAGCTATGACAAATTGGAGGTACTCTGATGATAATTTCAAAACACCATCTCTTAGTCAGCAAGCACCTCCTGAACCGATAGACGACGAAGCGTAAAGTCTGTATGGAACAGCTTACCATTTACCTTCTCCCAAGCCCCCACGTAAAAGAAAAAAAAGGCCAAGACACGTTGGGAAAAGTATTAAAAGTCACAAGCTGTCGTCGGGTTAGTCAGTTTGAATCATATATTCACCATGGATAGTTGTCCAATAAGAGGATTTTCATTGAAGTTCTCATTACAAAAACGTTTTTATTTCTCTGCATGCTGTGGTGGCTCTGTCGAAGTGACCGACACGCTCGATGGAAGAATACCTAACAAAGGCAAATTACGACCCGTCCCATCCTGCTGCTTCCGGTGGGTAAGCGAAATTCAAGCCAAAACATCCCTGTCCAAGACATAAAAAAGTGGTTAAGTTGGAGGGATGCGTATACTTTACACGAAATCCTGCGTAGACATTTT
Source organism: Chiridota heheva (assembly GCA_020152595.1). Classification (NCBI taxonomy): domain Eukaryota; kingdom Metazoa; phylum Echinodermata; class Holothuroidea; order Apodida; family Chiridotidae; genus Chiridota; species Chiridota heheva. The sequence goes on along the minus strand of JAIGNY010001658.1, from coordinate 762,631 downwards.
AAACGTAAACGCGTAATTATGGGAAGAATCGACCATCAGTGGCAAACAGATTTAGTTGACGTCACTTCATTTGGAAGACAGAATAAAGGGCATTTTTATATTCTCACGTGCATAGATATTTTTTTAAAGTTTGCGTGGGCCAGAGTTTTGAAAAAAAAGACAGGGAAAAGCATCGTTTATGCATTTCAGTCTATTTTCAAAGAGCAGGGACGTAAACCACAGACATTGCAAACAGATAAAGGGGGCGAATTCAAAAAATGTTTGTTTTAAACATTTCTAAAACAGCAAAACATTCACTTCTTTACCACCAACAACGAGACCAAAGCTTCTGTGGTAGAACGTTTTAATAGGACATTGAAATCAAAGATGTGGCGATACTTCACAGCCAACATCCCACCCACAATTTGGGATTTAAATAGGTGGTTTAAATCTTTGTAAGCTTTGGAAAAGAGACAGAAGTGTTTACTTTTACATCTACTGAATAAGTATCTCAGGGTCAAACCAGGGACAGATATTTCCTGTTTGAACATACCAATCCCCTTCTCTTGGTAAAAGTGAAACATTTTATCTAGGGCCTCTAAAAACGGCACTACATCTTTATTATTGTACCGCACAAGAAAATCTCGCATGGTATACATTCCCTCTTCCTTCCACACTTTTAAACAGTACTCGTATTCTTCCCTGCTAAGATTGCACTGTTTGAGGTCATTGAAAAATGCATCGTGTGGTGGCAGATGGGGTTGATCTAAATTTTCCAAACTATTCATCCACCGATATAAAAACAATCCTATTACTTCTCTGGTTTTATAGGCAGGTAAAAATTTGTGATAATTGTAGCCCGCGGCAACAAAATTCTTTTTGTCTAAAAATGTAAAATTCTTTGTTAATAGGGACATGTAATCTCTATTCCAACGAATAGTTTGGACCACGGCTGAGCGACCATTCTCTGATTCATCATCCTCGTCATCATTATCCTCGTGGTGTAATTGTAGACTTCTACACAGAAGCCTTTTCATTACATTGATATCATATTTGCCAGAATTAAATCCTATCATTGGTATTTGACGGCAATAATTGTGTAAAGACCCTAAAAGAGGTATAAGGATACAAATTGTGTGGATCCCCTTCAACTTCATCCACAGTGTCTTCATGTGGGTGACGTTGCATTTCATCTTCGATTAAGCTCTCAAGAGCCCTAATCACACCAGACATTGCATTTTCTGAAATATCATTATAAGCAGCCTCTGCGATTTTAAAACAATAACATATAAATGAATCGACAACATCCCCCTCCTCGCCTTCGGAAATAAAACACTGTGATTCTTATTAGTGTGGTACATTCAAACAGACACTAATACTTAACAGCTTAATAATTTGTGTTCACCGGTATAAGTAAGCTTTGAAGATTTTGATTGCACAACATCCTTATGGTCTATATAACTTTTAATATCATATATCATTCCATATGGATGAAATTGTTTACGTGGGTCAACTGAGATACCTACAGCAGCCAGTTTATCAAAAATAGAAGGTGTCAACTCAAATACACCTTCTGAAAACTAAACTTTACATGTTCCTTGCAACGTGGTACATGTTTTCTTAATTTAACAGAGCTTTTAAAAAGTCTACGACACCGTAATCAACTGAACATATGGGCATACAAATTGATATTTTTTATGTAAGAGAAATGACCATTGAACAAATTTACTTACATTGTGAAGGTATACCGACAGGGCAACCTGCGCAGTAATTCAGCAATTTTCAACCCTTTTAGAGCTTCGGTGTTTTCCTTGTGAGTCAGTGAATATACGTATATATTAAGTTAGAATAATCTCTCAATTTCATCCAAATCTAGGAAGGAAACTCCTTTAAAACTTTCAGTCGTGTCCGTACCTTCAACCGCCCTTTAGTATTTGTAAAACAGTGTCTTGGGGACTACGGGGATAATTGTCCCCTCTGCTTTTAGGTGTGCACTCAAACATCTAAACAAACACAAGTTATCAGAATAAAGTTTGTGTGTTTTAGGAAAATGGGTCTTGGAAAGGATATGTGGATTTTTTTAATATAATCAGGTAAATCGGTGGGTGGAGCTCCCACAATTGGAAAATGACCCAGCTTGTACACGTACAGTGTGACATTGCTGATAAGATTAAAAACACATTTTGAATCGTCCCTATGTCGTATGTAATGAAAGACGCTCATCGAAGTCTTTAGCTTCTAATTGACTTAAAAACTGATCTACATCCAGAGGGTTACCAATGACATGGGCAGTTCAAAGACTGCATAAATGTTATGGGAACTATAAAAATATCTCAGTTGGCCTGATACCTTATCTCTCAATACAAAACCAAAAGATATGTTTAGTTTACATTGATTCGTTTGATCGTTGTAAACACTTCTTACAAGTGTCCCTAAGTAGTTAATGGATACAAAACTCAACAGGATCTTCTTCGAAAATATCTTGTTGGTCTGAAGGTTTGGGTGATGGCGGTGGTGCAGGTGGTGAAGGTGGTGGTGGTGCAGGTGGTGATGGTGGCGGTGGTGCAAGTGGTGGCGGTGGTGCAGGTGGTAATGGTGCCGGTAGTGCAGGTGGTGATGGTGGCGGTGGTGCGGGTGGTGATGGTAGCCGTGGTGCAGGTGGTGATGGTTACGGTGATGCAGGTGGTGATGGTGGTCCTGGTGACGATGGTGGCGGCGGTGATGGTGGCGGTGGTGATGGTGGTCCTGGTGGTGATGGTAGTCCTGGTGGTGATGGTGATCGAGGTGGTGGCTCAGGTTGTGCTCTAGATGATGAAGATGGCCCAGGTGGTAATGCCTCATTCGATTTCAAACTGCTCTGCGTGAAAAGACAACACCCATACCATTGTCGGTGTATAGTAGAACTTGAAATCCACCCAATTTAAGAATGCATGATCTTGTTGAAAGAATAATGAAATTATAGGTTACCTGTCCAATTCTTTTCTTCACCTTCTTGCAATTCTTCTGTCCATGCCGAAGCATAAACAAATTTGGTCTTGAATCGTTTCCCACACATTTTGCAAGGGTATTTTTTGTCTTTTGTGTGTACGGTGGCATGGTGCGTTTTTAAACTTCGCCTGTTCGCGAAGTATTTCCCACACCCCATCTCACAGGCGTAGTAAAAGAGAGAGAGAGAGAGAGGGGGAGAAAGAAAAACACCCATTACTAGTCAGGATCAGAAATATAATGGTTAAACCTACTGGGCGTTTTACCTTAATTTGTAACAAAAACTCACTCCAAAACCCAACATACTACATATTAATTTTAGGTCATTAGGAAGGGAATTTTAACCGTATGTGATATAATTGATTGCCAAATTTAAAATGATTCCTACCTTTGTTTTTAAATTTTCCTGGCTCCTGCCTTTCTTTTCCCTGTATTTTAGCCTCAAGCTCATGCGTCACTGCGGTCCCTGGCTCCTGTCGAAGAGCACATTGCATACTGTTTGTAAAAATGAAAAAAGTAACCATCTAACTTTTTATTCCGAGTAAAAAAAATCTGTTTTCTTCTCATGAAAGAAAATTAAACGATCGAAAATAGAAAATAAAATAAAAAAGAGGTGAACTATACAGTACAAAATTAAATAATAATAATAAAAAACGTTTATTTAATAGTATCTAATCAAACAATTAAAAAGAAGAACGTTCCATTAAGTAAAAAGTAACAAACATTTAACAATTTAAATAAAACTTTTTTTTTGTATTTTAAAGTTCTTACGGAAAAAAATATTTCTTTTTATCTAGGTTTACCAATAATCAAAATTAACAAACAAATGAAATTAAGAGATCAAAAAAGTTGAGGTAAAAAGGTTACCATTTTATACAAGGTATGAAAATTAAGTAATTTTTTTTTCTCAATGAAATTTGAGAATATAAAAAATATAAAGCTATGCTAAAAGATAAAGCAGTAAAATAAAAATAACTGATAATAATAATTAAAAACTTTTTTTCTTATTATTTTCAATGCAATTTGTGTTTTTGAAATTAAACGATAATCAAAAATAAAAAATTGATATAAAAAATTGTAAAAAAATGAAACTGAAAAAAAATTACGATTATCTTTATTTCAAATGCAATTTGTTTTCTTAAATTAAACGATAATCAAAAAAAAATCAAAAAATATATAAAATTAGTAAAAATAAAATAAAACTGAAAACAAAATTACGACCATCTTCATTTTCAATGAATTTTGTTTTTTGAAATTAAACGATAATCAAAAAAGAAGAAAAACTTACGACTATCTTTTTTACATTACCCCTGAGCCAATTGACTTCTTTTTTTTTTTTTAAACGTTAATGTCAGTCATGACCTTAAATGGATGAGCAGTTGTACTCACTATTTTCTCTGAAATTCCTTCTTTAATTTCCTTGCTTTATCTAGCCTTTCTGCTTTTTCAATCGCTTGGAGAAGCAAAGCTTCATCCTCCTGCGGCCACTCAATTCTTTGAATAGGAACAAATTTCCTTGCCATGATGTTTTAAATCTTTTTGGGATGAGCTTCTCCTCCTTGAGTACGCAACATCTCATTCAAGTATAATATCTTTTTTTTCTTTCCTTTATTTTGATTGCATCTCCATCATCATCTCAGTCAATGTTCCGTTATTTTAAACTCAATGTTGCAATGTTTATTCATTTTTCCTACTTATCTTTTTTATTCTTCTATGTCACTCACCTCACTCTGATTCACGCCTCTCATCGATGCACCCCCTATTGTATCCATTGTGCCCTTACAACCCATATCAAGAGTTAGGTCAAACAGCCAAACAATTAAGATTACACGTCATTATTGATTATGTCTCCTTATTGACTTCGGTACAAGGACAAAATTTCTTCTCCTTGACAGTTTCTCCTCATGATGTGTGTTTATTTATAAGTTTTTTCTTGTATATTTTCCCCCTTTTTCCTGATTTTATGTTAAAAATGACCTTACATATTGGAAGTAAGCGTAAAACAAGCCCTGATATGTTCTTTGTGATGGTTTTTTTGGATTCCTGAAAGAAGAGATGAACTTTTTTTTCAGTGCTCTTTCTACTCCTAGGCTCCTCTATCTTAGCCCCTATCCCTCTTCCTAACCCACATTCTCTCCCACGTTTCTTCCACATGTGTGAACCCCGT
>JAIGNY010001658.1:750000-752500 GCA_020152595.1 Chiridota heheva | reverse complement strand
GGTCTCAACACAAGTGTTACCAATATGGAGTGGTGGGATTGAAATGACAGATCTGAAGCGTAAAGATATGTGAATTATTTCCTTCTTGTCATCATTTCATTAGCGATAGATCATGACCTGATATCTTTTATGCAAGCTTCCAATATATAGAGTATAGAATCATGCTCTTCTACTCTTGACTTGAACGCATAAATTTGGGTATCGTCAGCATATATCATGCTGCTGACATCATAAAACTTGATGATATCTTCTAAAGGAGAAGACACATATAGTCAAAACACATCCCTTCTCTACCATTGCTACATTTTCAAATTCCCTCTCAAAAACAGTTTTATTATACTTTTCTCTGGGCGTTTACATTCTGGGCTTGCGAATTAATATCTAATTAGCTCTGTGCTTTCTAAATAGATGACCAAGTTGTTGCCGAAATTGTTACTGAGAAATCTTAAGAACATCGCCTAGGCCCCTATTAGCCTACCAGGCTCTTCACCCATGAACCCAAAACTTTTGAGCAAATTGTCTAAGTTTTAGGGGATATTTCACCACTGGCTGTTTAGAAATGGTAACCCAAATGCTTACGCAAGTAGATTTTATTATAATTTAATATAATTTAAAATAGTTTTCGTTTTAGCAATTCAATTTTGGACGTTTGTGTTGATTTTCAAAAATCAGAGCTTCTGGGAAATGCAACCCCTTGTCCCAATGCCTCGCCTCTTAACCCACCGGGAGCCCATAATCAGGCCCACGCTGTTCATCAAAAATGATGTAAAAAAATGTTTACACTGTCCGCCATCAAATGACCATCAATACAACATTTTTTGATACGCAGTTTAGAAAAGCAGTAGCAGGGAATGTGAAGCAGGTGCCACCTCTCATCCCTCTTCAAAAACCTAGATCAATCAATTTGGAACAAAGGTCATCAGTTGATGCATTTATTATAAGTGATCAAGACAAAAGTGTAAAGTAATAATTTGAAACTGAAAGTTGCACGTCGGTGGCTCTCATATGAAACTGGCTTTCGCCATTGATACAATCTATATCCTGTTCATGTGAAACCCATCCCTGCACACCGTACCTCATTGAACCCCCATGTCACAAATCATTACATTGTTTATTGATTTTCATGGAACTTTGCACCTCTTTTAACTTTTCGCACATGAACATCCTTGGTATTTAATTAGAACAAGAACAAAACTGTTCTTATCTTAGATTGCTGAAATTGTTTTAACTATCTCATGTTTTATTGAAGATATTAGGAATATTTATGAACAGGTATTACTAAAGAAAAATATCAATGACAACATGTCTCAACATAATCATAATTATGTATCCTTAAAATATTTTCATCTATACAAATCTATGTCAATACATAATTTACGGACTGCTAGTTGCAGTGGCATAGCTATGAGGTGAGAGTGGGATATTTATCACTTTATATTTATCACTTTATATTAATTCACAATATTGGTAACAAAATTATGTATGTGTTTTATAGGTAAATCATTAAGAAAATTCTTTAAGCTACTTATGAAACATTGACAGTCAAATCTTCAAGAGGGACAATTGAGCCAAAGGGTAATTTCCTCTTGGTTTGTTTGGGAGTGGGGGTCTTTTTCACCCCAAAATCCCTTCCATTTTCTCATCCTCATACTTCCACTTATTGTTTCATGGTTAGTTGCTTTGAACTCTTATACACCCTTCTCCACATTTAAGCTGTAGCCTGAAAGGCATTGGAATGTAAGTATTTTCCTATAAAACAAAGTATTTCTAACTTAGCTAATATCTAATGACTACAATCTGCTCCTTATGTCAAAAGAGACCTAAACGTTAAAGAAAACAAACCTGAAAAAGAACTTACGTAATAAACTTACAAAGAATAAGGTTCAATTTCTGATATTATTATTTTTAATTTCATGAAATTATTAACATCATGTGACATTCAAATAATGTCAGATGGCCGAAATTCACGTAACCATAATGGACCAATCAAATTCTGGGAAATCATGATTGTCTGCACAATTTACGAGGGTATGGGGTCAAGCCATTAAAAATGCAATTTCACACAATAATCAACAGTATAAACATACACAAATAAGCACTTTACTGAGACTTAAATTGTAGCGTAATTTGGTTAGGAAATTTTAGACAAAACAAAAACTTCGTATAAACTATAAACTGTATCCTTTCCATTCACACAATTTTTCCGATATGCAAAACTAGTTGTCTTATTCACAGATAAAAGGGATTTGCTGCCGGAAATTCTCGATACTATTTTCATATTTTGTACAGTGAGGTCAACGGCAAATTTCTTACAATTAGGCTCTACGCACTAAACATCAACGTTTTAAGATTTAAACGATTTTTGCCAATTTCCGTCCTATTTTTGTGTTTCAAATCGTCCCTCTTTCCGCGAAATACTGAATTATTATATCCGCATACTGACAAATGTCTTTGAAACTTCATGAAATAAGATTTTGCTTAAAATATCTTAATAATGAAT
>JAIGNY010001658.1:732500-745000 GCA_020152595.1 Chiridota heheva | reverse complement strand
TATTTTTCAGGGGACCATGTTTAATGCAAACAATTGCTGACACAAGAATAACTTAAAACAAATGAACAATTTATCACGCGGTGCTGCTTTTTACAGACGGTGGGGATATGCACTAACGTTGTGAACTTACAATGCAGTGCAGAAGCACTATGACTAGATAGCTTTTTTTCTGGGTTTTCAAGAAAAACCTATAATGAAATTGATTGTGATTTCTGCTGCTTTCGCCGCTTCTGTGTTTCTTTCTTGTCAGTGCTTTTCTTGTCTTATTGATAGTAGCCCTAAGTTCTTACCAAAAGTAGCCCTCAGTCCATTACAATTTTGACCAACCGACAGTAGGCCACCAGTTTTAGTCTTCCCCCTCCCTTCTCCCTCCCACCGCTCTCACCCAGTGCACGGTATTTAGTACGCTCCGGGTAACACGAAAAAAGACGGTGAACACACACCATAACAGAAAAAAGGAAGGGCTATAAATACCATGCACTTACTACTGACGAGGTTCCGCGTTTCCAAGCCGTGATGCCTTCCTACCAAATCATCATCATCACCAACAACCCAGACGACCTGTTCCTGTTCAAAAGTTCAAAAAATCGAAACAAGACAACACATTGTACATTCTTTGCCATAAAAAACACTTTGACGTTATCACATCCTTGCCTGCCTTTCTTGACACTAATTACTTCTGTGATTGTTGTTGGAAAGGGTATGACCATTTTCAACATCATCGCTGTACTAACATGTGTGACTGTTGCTTTAACACTGAAGAGACGCCTGCGTTCTCGACACATGAATCCACTGGCAAGACTGTGATCGATAATTTAAGAACTCGGATTGCTTTCAAAATTACAATAAGATAGCAAAACGATGCAACGCAACAATCAAAACCAAGAAGAAGCATACCATTGTCCAAAAATCCATTTGTCAACGCATTTGTCGGTGTTCAACTTATGGAGTTACCGTAAAAAATCAACACTAGTGCGGATAACAGTACTGTCGCAACTTGTCAGAGTCACCAGCCATTCGGCCATTTCTGCTACATGCAGATTATCAAAGCGAAAGAAGTAGTCATCGATGCAATCTGTGTAAAGACGAACGACGTGTTGGTTGAAAAATTGTTTGTTGATTGAAGTAATTGCTGCGTTACGTATTTCTTTTTTATTTCGAGTGCACCCAGGAGGACGTACGTATTAGCGGTGGTTATCTTCATGACCGAACTACTGCGTTTCCCAACGAGTATGCGAGAAGTGTATGGATAACGATGATGTGTTCCAGCCTTGTGAGGTTTGCGGTTCACGCGAGTATGTGTTCAAAGGAGAACGCACACTAGACACATTTGTTTCTGACTAGTGAGTGCTAAAAACGACGGAGTGATCGCCATCGCTCATAACATGAAAGACTATGATGGACAGTTTATTCTTAATTTGTTTCAACCGACGAAGCATATGTCCCGACGTTATCATAAACGAATCAAAGGTGATGAGTATCGAGTTGAAAGAAACCGCCAAGAACAAAAAAAAATAGACTGAGAATTATCGATTTGTTCAATTTCATTCCTGCCCCACACGCCGCTTTCAAAAACCTTTGGATTGTCCGAACTGAAGAAGGGCTACTTTCCATACTTCTTCAATACCCGTACCCACCAGACTCTGGCCATCGGAAGAGCACCATCAACCGAATCAGATGACAAAGCTGGACGCATTTTTCCTGACGTATAACGAACAAAAAAACAAGACGTTTGACATGGCGCAAGAAATGGAGATGTATTGTTGCATGTATTGTTCAGCTTCTCCGTCAAGAATTTTTGAAATTTCGTGAGCTTTTTATGAAAATAACAAGCGAAGATCCATTCCGGCACTGCTTGACCTGTTGACCATTGCATCTGTTTGCATGCGTGTTTTTTGCAAGAACTTTGTGAAATCCAACACCATTGCCAATGTACAGCACACCGGTTACGACAAACAATCTACCAAAGCACTGAAATGCTTGGCCTGGTGCGCTCATCTCGATGGTATTCAATTTCAACACGCACGAAACGGAGGTGAAAAGCAAGTCGGTAAATATGAAGTTGACGTATCGGACGGCCAGACCGTGGACTATAAGTTTTACGGCTGTGTCTAAGACGGCTGTCCGACCTGCTATCCTCAACGCAATCAAAAAGTCCCACACACTAAGCAGAATATTTCACTTGCCTACACAACACTAACACGACGTCGAGCCAACTTGGAACAAGAGGGTTGTGGAGATATGGGAGTAGCCTACAAACAGAAACTGCAAGACGAGCCCGACATGAACGCCTTTGTTGATAATCTGAAGTTGCCTGAACCTCTCAGCCACGAGAAGCATCCACCGGGTTTGCTCCTTCTACCCTTGCGTCATCAAGTATGGCACATGCCCAATCAGTCATCCTACTAGTATCAAAAACCCTTTTAAAACCGACTTAGCGGCTACGAAGGACTCATCAAATGCCACGAGGATGTACCATCCTGTACTCCCATGCCGCGTCAACGGCAAGTTGATGTTTCCTTTCTGTGCTTCATGTGCTCGAGACCGTAAGCAAAAACTTTGTGATCATACTGATAAACTTTTATTCCTCCAAGGAACATGGGTGACTTGCAGAAAACGGCGGAGAAGGGTTACAAAGTCGTAAAGATCGATTAAGTGTGGCATTGCGATAAAACGACACGATACAATTTATCAACAGGAACGCCTGGTTTGTTTACTGAGTACATCGATGCCTTTTTGCAGCTCAAACAGAAGGCGAGTTGGCCAAGCGACGACACAACAGAAGAAGAGCGTAGAAACAATGTGAAGGAATACGAGACCCACAAAGGTAATCCGTCTGGTCCCTTCAAACATCACGAACAACGAGGGAAAGCGTTCATTAGCAAAACTGATGTTGAACTTGTTCTAGGGCAAATTTGGACAACGGTGTACATTGCCCAAAACCACCTTCGTCAACTCACTTGAAACGTGCTACATACTGTTGATGGACATGACGAAAGAACGTGTATTTCATCAATGATGTCACGGCTCAGATCCAATGGGAAGAGATTGAACACTATGTTGAGGTCGCCTAACACCAACGTGTTCATCGCCGCACCACGGCTCAGGCCCGGCTCAAGCTATACTTCTACCTAGAACAGTTGGAGGAACGCGTCCTCTACTTGACAGCGATTCCATCATACACCCTTCATTGTTCAGGAGATTGGTTACCACCCGTAGGAAATTTTCTTGGTTATATGACCAACGAGCTTGAGAATCCGTACGGAAGAGGATTCTACATCAACAAGTTCGTTACAGGAGGACCGAAAAACTACGGATATCAGGTGATGTCGACCAAGACGGGCAGAGCACACGCCATTTGTAGAGTGCGAGACATCAATTTGAACTACAACGCCAACCAGATCATAAACTTCGACGCCATCCGCAACTTGATCCAGCACATCGATTGTGCGGCAGGCCGTGTGCTCAACGACGATGGGAAAAGCCACCATCCCCGTCCACTACTATCACCGCATCCAGAGTAATAGTCCAGGCACAGTGGTCACGAAGCCGTACATCAAAAACTACAGGCTCGTCTACGACAAAAGGGTGATCCAACTAGACCTTACCACGCTACCGTACGGGTTTTAAATTCATCACCTCATAATTTTTAGTAGTCCCTTTACATGGGCTAAAAACATTGGCTGTTTCCTACGGTATTCTACGTTGGTTTGGGAAGGTACGACTACCCTCAAGTTAAACCACCTTCGACATTCCGAGATCGAATTCCAAGCTAACATCACACCCCGAAATTTCCAACTAGCTTACTCTGAACATACCCAGGGAAATCTTCCTAGCAGAAAAAGAACGGCTGTTCCATATATTACGTCACTTATCTTATATATAAGACGAATTTGACCCGTAGGTAGCAAAGCTTAGTAATGTTTTGTTTACTCAATCTTGAATATTATTAATTCAAAGATATATCATGTTCATTGGTTGCTTTAGTCTTTAATATGGACACTCAGAAGATATATTTTTTCTACCAAGTTATTTTAAAGCGATCCATCCCTTTTTCAAGTATTTAAAATCATTTCCCCATTTCAGCATTTTTAGCTCAATGCCAAAATCAATGATATCATTGACCGAAACCATTGATCTCTATTTGCTTCTAATCAACCTCGAATAAAAGCCTATCACGTCACTTATCTTAAATATAGGACGGAATTTACCCGTAGGAGGCAAAGCTAAGCTGTTTATTCAATCTTGAATATTGTTATATAATATTCCAAGATGTTACATATTCCTTTGTTTAATGTTCATTGGTTGTCAGTAAAAATCATCCGCTTTATTCTTTTATTTAGACAGTTCGGGAGCAGCCTGAAAAAATGGTTACTTTGAAATACCCAAAAAATTGGGCACTTTGATGTATTACGTCATCGCATGAGCCTACACATTTGACTAGCCCACACCCACACTAAACACATAAGGTTTCTCATTTTCCGCTCCGGATTGTCCAAAATTCTAATGGATATTCTGAAATTTCGGAGACTGATAGTAAAAGATATCAAAAACTTTTTGCCGTTGTGTTTTGAAATTCAGGTCAAACAGATTATCGGCAGTCTGTTTTCTTTATTTTCTCAAAAAGGCGACGATGAATTTAAAAAAAAACAGCGGCAAAAAGTTTTGATATCTATTTACTATCCGTTTCCAAAATTTCCGGATATCCATTGAAATTTTGGACAATCCGGAGCGGAAAATGAGTAACCGCGTATGTTTAGTATGGTCTAGTTAAATGTGTAGGCTTATGCGATGATGTAATACATAAAAGTACCCAATTTTTTGGTTTTTTAAAGTACCCAGTTTTTCGGGCTGCTCTCGAACTCTTAAACACACAGAACATAACGTTTTCTGCAGTGTCATTTTTTTACATCTCTTTTTCAACAATGCAAAATCAATTTTACTCTTTCTTACCTTAATGCCAAAACAAATGATATCATTGACCGAAACCATTGACCTCTATTTGCTTCTAACCAACCTTGTATAAAAGATTCGTGGAAGATTTGTATTAACTTCACGCACGTACACGTCTTTCTATAACACATTGGAGTGCGTCACGCCAGATATTCCAGAAGTTGAAAACTAATTGCCTTTGTGAAGCGTTGTAACAATTACGCTTCCGTACTGACGTTCGTAGGTATAATATTTGTAGGGACTGAGACTTATCAGAGGGCGTATCAGAAGTAATCATCAAAGTACCTACCCAAAACGCCCTACGAACATCCCTAAGAAAACGAAAGAGCGTCCCCTACTCATTCTTCCTGTATAAGGGTCTATTACTAGGCAGCAATACAGCAAGAATGGACACGATTTCGCCTACGTCAAAAACTTACCCAAAAGCGCCCTACCAACACCCCTGGGAAAACGAAAGAGTGTCTATTCTTGCTGTATAGCTGCACATTACTACTAAGCGACAGTTTTTGAAATAAAGTGCCTTTTATAAATCCTTACCATTGTAGCCGGGGAAAGTCGCGATGGTAATGACTCAAAAATTATGTTGGTTTCTCTTTAACACATCCAATGGGGATGGTATGCATGACACTGCATGCACTGTATACTCCCATGACTGTACAGAATTGGAAACTGCGGAAATAGCTTTCATTGAGTGCATGACGGACTAAATCTCCGCTCACACCGGTGTAATCGGAGAGTTCGTTTCCTCTACGATTTTGTCTCCGCGGAGGATTTTAGGCTAGGAGGTTTTGTCTGGCGGACTAAATTTCCAAACGGAAACAGTCCGGGAGAGACATTTTACCCTAAGCTTATATTCAATGATAAACGCAATAGGTTTCTGAAGTTTTATTTTTGGAACACTAATGCATGAGGATACTAAACGCATGTAAAAATATCATGAATTCTGATTCATGAATTACTCTATATTATATCTTGTATTGTAAATACAAGTAATACAAATATTTCACTTTTTATTTATCTTTACATATTTAAATTTTACCTAAAAACAACTTTTTTAAATTTTGTATTAAGTATTACATATAATGCTATATAATGTGCTGGTATAACCTGCTTTACATGTATAATATAGGACGACGTCAGTTTGGAAGATGTTTTCGTGGATATAGCAGCTATCAAACGAAACATACAAGTACGACGCTTGTTTTAGCGAGAGAAGCTTTTGGTAGCACAGAACTAGAAGGTATTACTCCACCAGCCCAAAATGAGAACTCCCAGAGACAAGCCTAATCAAAATATATTCGAAAGGTCCCATTTTATGGGGCAGGAAGCAGAGAATTTGAAAATTCAGGAATGGTAGAAAAGGATAGATCTTGACTATACGCATGTGAAGACCTGACGAGATGTGCTTTAAAAAAGTTTAATGGGGAACTATTCCCCTTTCTGGTACAAAACAAGCCCTCAACTGATAGGTTTCAATAGCATAAATAATTAGTTCAGTGCTACCTTCAGCCGAAGCCAAAGCCATCCTACAGGTAGCACAGAACTAATATGAGAAATGAAAACAATTCAAACTCTGTTTCTAAGACAAGCTCTCAACCTCCCCTTCCCCCATTCCCAAAACACATGTCAATATCAAACCGCTTGTTTTCGCATGTTTGTCACAGTTGACAATCAAATTGAGGCAACCACATGGATATCAAACTCTACAACATCCAGTCAATCCTGCATGAAGCCTTCCATTCCTGCCAACCCCACAGGGCCCTCTCCCGTACAGACCATGTTTATACATTACCCGTCCCAGCATTGCACCCCACCTCACTCATTACCACCTCCGTAACGACTCCTCTGCAATTAAGTATCACAGGCCCTACATGTCAAACACATCTTCATTGACTCTCCAAGCTGGCCCACCCCAGAGCTTCCCCAATCCTTTCAATTCCATTGCCGAACTCCTCATGGAAAAATCCACTTCTTCCTGCGTCATCCCTGCTACCAGTTGAGTAGCTAGGATTTCCATATTGGAGCAGGCGGTTGGGATTTTGGGAGTAATGGAAGTGAACCGACAAGAATACCGACATGTACAAATCTCAACCGACAGATTTAAATATTGGGGGTGATCGCCCTTGCCCCCCCCCTTTACCCCCGCCCCACACACACACCCTTTCTGGCCTCACCACCGCCTGCTACCATAACTATATATTATCTTACCCTAATCCTCTTCTTGCTATAGGCCTACCTACCTACTGCACTATAAGGCTTCTCCAATCTCATACTCCTCTGACAAATTTAATTTCAAAGGCGCAATTTGACCATCGCTGTCTTGGCGCCTTAAACCTTCATCAAATAAACAAAACAAAAAATGAAGATTTCTCCTTCTTGATGCCCCAAAATGGCTCAAAATCAGATTAAAAATTCAATTGAGGAAAAGAGCAGTTGTTGGTTACCAAGAAAAGAAATTTATCCTGAAAATTAGGCGGGTAGAATGAGTTTACCGACAAAAACTTTGATACGGCAATATATGATGCTCCCCACCATCTGGGCCCTCTTCAGACATTTGACACCACGGCCCCTAAAGCATAATCGCCAGGCTCCTGATTTTCCACATAAAAGTGGAAGGGAGAAGGGACGAAGGGACAAAATCTCCGGGGAGACAAAATCCATTGTTACGCCGGCACTACGGGTCAAGAAAATGGTAAGAATTTCCCCGCCAAAGAGGCGAGAGGTGTTATTTACGCCCCTGAGTATAAAAATACCAGTGTGATTTTCCAAAACCGTAATTAATAATATAAAATTTCGTTATATAATGTGGAAATTCCTATAATATCACGCTTGACCATTTTCACGTGTGTACCATAATGATGACTCTGACTTACGATTTCCGTAACAAATGTGACGTAATAAGATACCACGATTGTAGAAATTGTGATTCATCTTATATGACAGAAGACTGTAAAGGAAACAAAGCTACTTCATTATATCATTCCGTTAAGGAGATGTTCAAGCTTAAAGATGTCTCATTTATGCACAAACGACTGAAACCAGATTAGTTGTGACGTCACATTATAATTTTCTTATGTGTTTTTTATTGTATTTTTCCTGAACTTTAGTGGCTTCAAAACTATTGGATATGTCAAGCAAGTAGTAAAGCATTATCAAGTGAATGAGCTGTAATTTACTTCCTGAAGACAGCTCGGAGAAAAAATTCATCTAGTAAAAAGTGTTCTTTGATATACATAAAACAAATTGTTGAGAAGTTGAGGATGATGGCACAAAACCCTCTTACAGTACACTTTCCACACCAATTATTTCTACTCAAATGAGACAGAAATTAAAACTTGAATTTCTCTCTAACGGAATAAGATATTTGAGTATTTCTTCAACACCTTAGTGCCTTTAAAAGTCGTTGCTTGACCACAGAACTTATCCTTTAAATGAATGTTTCCGTGATCATTAAAGTTCACTTCACACAATAGAGGACAACTGAAGAAAGACATTGGTGAAAACCCAAGCTGATATCATATTTCTAGAAGGAGATATTCTGGTTTAAAGCTCCAAACAGCCAAAGGAAATGATTTCAAACGGCTGGTAATAGGATACATGGGACATAACATTTCCCAAACTCTTTGTTTATTAAAACATACAATTCTAATTTCATTGAAAAATGTAAGGTAGAAATACAAGAAGCCTGGTCCATTTTGCATGATTATTTCACTTTAAACATTCAAAAGTTACCTTTTAAAGCATGATTTGCTCTCTGTTAGCGTCTGTTTGTCACCACAACCTGCCGTGAAATAGTTCCAAACTGGTTTGGGAAGAACGCGCTCAGCAGCCTTTTCGAAATCCGTTACACAAAAAAATGTTGCATCCATTCCGCTTCAGAGGATTAGCAAGAATCTGAAGAGAAAAAAAATGTAAAATAAGGAATGATATCCTCGCAAACAGAAAAATCAATTGATGGAATCTGTATTGCATGATTAATAATTTAGTCTTTGAATGTTTAGAAAAAATACTGACTGGTCATACAGAATTGAAGGAGAGTATATCCATGTTGGACAAAATCTGTCTTTTTGTCTAATCTAATAAAGAAATGTAAATCTTTCCCTCTCATCTTCTTTTGAAATAAACATATTTTAGGGTACTTCCCTCGGTCGTGTAAACTCTTTGGGAGCCGTGGAAAAGGTGCTAAAATGATAAATTCTCTGGTGTACGCAGGACTTATTCCAATGATCTGATGGTTGTTCCATGGATGCCATGCCAGTATTAAGTTAAGACAATTTAAATGAACGTTGCCTTAGTGTTTTCAATTACAAAATAACCATGAAACAAGCTTTCCCTAAAAAGAATTCAAGGTACATGTATTCAGATAAAACATGCAAACATCCCATATCAGTTATCCTTCTCAGGTAAAGTCTTCTTGTAGTTCATATTCTTCGTATCTGCTTTGTTCTGCTTATAAATTCAGCCAAGTTTAAAAGTATTTGGTTTATTTGGCCATTGATGATATTTTGTATTCCGTTTAAGAATTCACCATCTGATAATTTCTCTCGGTATATTCGTAAAAATGAATTCACAATCTATTAATCCTTCTATCTATCTATCTATCTATCTATCTATCTATCTATCTATCTATCTATCTATCTATCTATCTATCTATCTATCTATCTATCTATCTATCTATCTATCTATCTATCTATCTATCTATCTATCTATCTATCTATCTATCTATCTATCTATCTATCTATCTATCTATCTAGCTAAACTAGCTATCTATCTAGCTCTCTTTCTCTATCTATTTATCTATCTATCTCTCTCTTTCTCTCTGTCTGTCTGTCTGTCTGTATGAACGTATGCATGCATGTATATAAGTATATATATATATATATATATATATATATATATATATATATATTCATATATATATATATATATATATATATATATATATATATATATATATATATATATATATATTTATATATATATATATATATATAAATGTATATATATATATATATATATATATATATATATATATATATATATATATATATATATATATATATGTATATGTATATATATATATATATATATATATGTATATATATATATATATATATATATATATATATATATATATATATATATATATATATATATATATATATATATATATATATATATATATATATATATATATATATATATATATATATATATATATATATATATATATATATATATATATATATATATATATATATATATATATATATATATATATATATATATATATATATATATATATATATATATATATATATATATATATATATATATATATATATATATATATATATATATATATATATATATATATATATATATATATATATATATATATATATATATATATATATATATATATTCATATATATTCATATATATTCATTATTCAAATGTTTCGGAGGAGAACTGCATTCCACACATTTTCACACCATCTCTATTTAAATACGTAGCTGCACTCAAGCAGCATAAAGAGAAATTGATGCCTTAGGGAACAATTCGAGGGGTTTATATCTCTTGGCCTCATAGCTCAGTGGTAGAGCAACCGAACGGTAGATAGTCGGGGTCTCGCGTTCGATTCCCGATCAGGGCATATGATTTTTCTCTCACCATTTCATATTCATTATTCAAACGTTCCAGTGGAGAACTGCATTTCAAACGATAACAAATTATAACAAAACTCGAGCGTGTTCTTTTAAGTTTGAGGATCTCCTAAGTTCGTGCATTAATGGCGCACTTTGGCTTTTATCAATTAGGAAAACTTGAAGTCCCTTTAAAATAGTATGCAAAATGTTGTTTTCAAACAATCAACTCATATAAAATATTAAAACGTCAAAAAAAGAGATCAAAAATCACTCTTCCGAGTCTATAAAATGGGGGCATAAGATTAGCAAACAATCGCACTAAAACACGTTCTGATTCAATAGCTTATTTGTAGTGGTATCTGGTGAAAATAATCTACCAAGACCTTTCATTTGTTTCTTTAATCTCTTTTTTTGTGCATCAACACTCACATATTAGTCATTTGAATAAGACTACTGTAAGTAAATCTAAAACTTTCACACCCTATCGCGGGACAGAAATGAACTTTTGTAACGTCATAGCCTTAAGTTAAAGTTTAAGCTCTTAAATATTCATCAGTTTTAAACCCGATGTGACCTTGTTTAAGCTGTTTTTCATAGCATGGCCATTATTACATAATAAAACGTCCTTCATCCTAACGTCAGTAATAGCAAATGGATGTGTGAGTGAGAAGGAAATATTGCTGTTTTTATTGGCTCAACTGGACCAGTAATTTTTGAAAGGAAAATATCGTTTAGGATGTGAGTCATATTGCATTTCCCTTACTCAGGAAACGTCATTTTCACGATTTTGAAATGCAAGTTTTAGCTCGTAAGTCCGATTGTTCAAAATTGGTTGCTAAACTAGGTGGACTCGAACAAATTATGTGGGGAACGAAATTAGGGGGTGCACGAAACTAGGTTCAATTACTAAACGGCGTATAATAAGTCAAAATTCATTTCAAAGAGAGCTGTAATACATCATATACAAAGCACAAAATCAGAACGCAAAGCTCACGACTTGTCGGCGTGGGGTCCAGGGCCCGCTTAAGGGCTTCTCTGGTGGGGTTTAAGGGCGAAGCCCCGACAGGATTTCAGGGGGTGAAGCCGCCGGAAGCTCTCGCAAAATTGACATTTCAAGGCAAAAACGTATGTCACAACGCATGGTAAGAAGATGTATTATACAAGTCAAAATTCATGTCAAAGAGAGCTATATATAACACACCATATACAAAACAAAATCATGAAAAGGCATACAAATGTGGAAATATAATGTTTTATTGTTTACGTTTGTATATGGTTAGATTTACCGTCAACTCTTTGAAAAATATGGGTTGTCTAAAAGACTAAAAGAAAGATTTTCAATAATTTACTACAAACTTGTGTAAATGTTGTCAACTTTTAAAATGAGCCTGTTCTATATCACGTGTACTCCGACACCCACCTGCCCCTCTCTCCCCCTCCCCCTTCCCCCCCCCCCCTTCTCTCTCTGTCTTTCTGGTTCTCTGTCTCTCTGTCTGTGTCTTAGTATTTAAATACAAAATCGCACAAATGTTTAATATATTATTACCGAAGAACCTTTTTCTGAGAAAGTGCCCTTTTGAAATCTAAAAACATAATAAGCACCTCGAATGGCAAAGCTTGTTGAACCGACGGTACCAATCTGAACCGACGGTACCAATCTAAACCAACGGTACCAATCTGAACAAACGGATTAAAATATTGGTGGGGTGATGCCCCCCCCCTCCCCCACCTTTACCCACCCACCCCTCTCTCCCTTCTGGCTACGTCACTGGTCAGAGTCAAATGTGCCAAGAGGTGTTTAAAAATTATGGTGTATAAGAGTTAGGATAGTGAGGAGATGGAAGGTTTGTAATGGATATAGAGGGGAAAGACTGAATGTGGGAGACAAATTTAGGTGAA
>JAIGNY010001658.1:650000-727500 GCA_020152595.1 Chiridota heheva | reverse complement strand
GAATATATATATATATATATATATATATATATATATATATATATATATATATACATATTTTTCAATTCCTTTAGACAAACACAGATATGCTTGGATGGGTATAGATTAGCCTGGGGCGTAATCCTTTAGGAGGACAGGGACTTTGTCCCTCCCCCCACACATTCTGACAGAATTGAAAAATATACTTACTTTATGGAGAAGTATGCATGGCCCACATGCCTCTCCCCCAACCCCTCCCCCAATGTCCTTTGTAAATGACTATTATCGCTCTGTTGTTGGGATGGATATGTGCCAATATGATTGAGTGAGTGTAGATGTGCGGTCTACACTGCAAAGATGAATGTTTGTGCGAATAGTAGACTAGATGGATGGGTACTTGCACTAGTTAAATTGACAAACACGCTATGCAATGGCGGTACATTCTAATTTTCATGCGCAGTCTTACCTTTTAAACTTTACAAAGAAAAATGGGGGAGGGCACACCAGCTTATGTCATGATAATGGCCCGAGTCCAAATAGTTTTGCTCTGCATGACCCATTTCACAGATACCCCACTCATAAAATTTGAAGTGGCTCGCACACTCTAGATTAGAACTTCTTGAAGATCCTAATTCTAACAGTTCTAAAAGTTTTAAGCTGGGCAAAGGTTGGCAGAGGCGAAGGCTTTTAAGTATGAAAAGTATAATGTAAAGGCTGTTTGGCTTTGTCTTTAAAGAAAATTCAGAATAGTGTATGCGCAAAGCGCGTGAAATCTCATCATTTTATTCTTTTTAGGGCGATATTTGTGTTACTTTTTCTTTAATGAAAAAAATAAGATATATAGTCTTAGAAGAAAAAGTGTTTTAATGTTTAAAAGGGCATGTTCCCTTTCTAAAAAGGTACTTGTCCTCTTTAGAAGGACGCCTTTCCGCTCGAAAAAAAAGAGGCAAAAAACAAAAGTGTGTGTGTGGGGAGGGGGGGGGGTAGGCACGTGCCCTATGCCTATAGTATGAAGTTATACGATTTTGATTACCTGCAGAATGAAAGAAGTCAATTTTGATACCTGCACTATCTGACTATTGAGTATTCAGCGAAAATATTGTAAAATCGACCCCTTTATTTTCCCCAACAAACTTGACAAATACCACTATGCCATCACCATGCCTCCAAATTGTGTTGAGCTACTTCATCATTGATGTTCTGGTTTTGTTTTGGCTTCTTCACACAAATGTTTTCACAAAATCAAGTTGAAAACAGATACGCCTATTTAGTTATATATTATGGCGGGATAGAAAATTCACAATGATATTGTTTATCATTAAATAAAACAGCGAACTTTCAAGATTCAAATCTATCGATGTAACTATGGTTTACAGTTTTATTATCACAGATATGTCAATTTGTAATTAATAGGAAGTGGTGAAACAAGAATAAGACTTGAAAAAGAAAGTTAAAAACTAACTCACCAAAGACAGACAGAACAGGGTGTTAACACAAGCGCCTTTGCAATGAAAAAATATCTTTTTGCGCTTATCGCTAAGTTATACTGCAATCTTAGTCGAGCACTGAAAATGAAAACTATAAAGTATTTGAACTGCAACGGAAGATTGAACAAAATTATAGTTTGACCATGGAAGTAGAAGAAATGATTTGACAACTATTCTGAAGAAAGAAAAAAAAATGTTTGTCTACATGGTCAGATGATATGAATGAGTGATCACTAATGCAGTACTTTCAACTCGTCCTTGACATTAATTTGAATCGCACTGATCAGTCTGTGAGTGACTGACAGGTATCATGGTACGGTACAACGATCAGGAACTACTGACACATAATATGATACAGGTTACGGTTAGGCCTAGTCGTTTTTAGACGTATTTTGCATGTACGTATTTGATGTTGCGGGAACTGTAAAGGGCTTTCTTTGAATAAAACAACGGTTTACAGCATGACATTAAATCTGCCCCTCCCCCAGGTTTAAGGTAATTTTGATAGCGACTCACACGAGGTTTTGGCTGTTTTTTCGAGGGTGGCAAAGTCAACAGGTAGTAAATACCCTTGCAACACTATTTTTGTGAACATGAAAGCATGTTTTGTTTTTCTTCTCAATATATATTTTTAAATTTTTAGGTAGGTGTATATTATAATATACACCTACCTAAATTTGCATGTCATAATCTTCTTCCTTCGTATAATAATAGAACCGCAAAAATGTAGTATTCTCCCGTATTGAAAAATTTTTCATTTGGAACATACGGATTTATACTTGATAATTGTCGTGCCACCTTCTTCATACGCGTTCACTGCAAACTGACGACTAGACCTGTAGCCGTAACCCTGTATTACCGTATCATAATATGCGTCAGTAGCTACTAACCATAGGAGCCGACCTCTTTGAAAAATAATTTCCACCTGAATGAACTATATATAAAGCGGAAAAACTCAGAAGCATAACCGTACAATAAAATAAAATAAAAAAGTCCCCCAAAATAATCGACAATGGGGGTGGGGGGGGGAGTGGGAGCCGCGGCTGCATCGGCTCCCCCTCCCTTTCCCTTGGTTACGTGCCTGGTCAGTAGTTACTAAACTTTTTGTGTTTTGCTATTATCCACAACAGTTACTGATCATGCAATTCAAATCGGCTGCACCCCGTGTAATTGATTCATGGAATTCTCTCTTAAGGTACATAGCTGCAAACCCCTGTTCTGTTTTAGAAAAACTCTAAACGTAAATGCATCATGAACTATTGATTTGTTTTTATCATTCCCTTTTACTGTTAATTACTTACATCCTTACTATACCTTGGATTGGGTGGGGAACCGTGGCTTTGATTATATCTGTTGGTGTGTGGAGGTAGGGTTTTTTGTACTACCATATTTGTTATTATTTTTGTTTTTTAATTTGGGAGTGTTGTACTCAGTTAAGCTCACCAGAGTTTTTATACAACACTTCCTTTCACAACCATATATATTATTCTTCTGTATATACATATTTCATAAATTTCATAATATATTTGTAAATAAAACTCTTCTGTAATTAAGTTGTGGAAAAACAAATAAATGAAAATAATTATCATCCACGGTCTGGTATCTTGCAAAACATGAAACAAAGAAAAAAGAATATATGATCAATCAATAGCACATGGGATCAGGGAAATCCATTGTCTCAGTATATGGAAATGTGGAGACAGAATTAGCTCAATTGCTTTAATAACATGAAAATAGCTGAATACTCAACAAAATAATTTAAATTTTGACGATTTCATAGCCTTTTAAAATCTCAGGTATCCCAAAATAATGCAAGTTGATTATGTATAGACCTAATCCAAAAGTTGCTTACCATCAGACCATCCGGGAACTTTACAAACGCAGGCAAATTGGTAGGCACAGTGAAGGAAATTTTTACGCACGCAAGCTACGCATATTGTGCTTCATTGTTTATCAGTAAAAATGGGGTTTTCATCATTAATTTCGCATAAAAGCTCAAATCTTATTTAGTTAATAATTTCTACGTAAAATGGTTGTGGGGAATAATCTACACATTTGGTTGTGTGAAAATGTGTTTGTTTCGCAATCAAACAAAGTTTGAGCTTTACATGAGTTTCTCAACTTGAAGGCCAGTATGAGTATTTAGTGTTATAGCGTATGAAAATATGGATCCGACAAAAAATAGTTAATATAATCCCTGTGAAAACTCACCGTCTTTCGGCGATTGTAATGATAAGTATTTAAGCCAAATGGAATTTTGACAAACTTAAAAGTTATTAGTCGTAAATCCGGATAGGACCAAAATCAGTAAAAGAAATATGGGCATATATTTATTACAGCCAGTAACGTTAGGCCTACCTGTTAACAATTTCAACCTAACAAGTTTTATCTGAAATCTTTATCTGGTTATGCATGTAAAATCTTGTTGTGCATTGAATCTGAGATTTGTACCAAAATATGTTTGTAATATCTTGTGGGTTTAACTAAACAGTCATGAGCAACTGAATTCAGTTTTTTTTTTTATAAAATTATATGATATACATGCAGGATGGCTATAAATTGTAGATTTAAAACGCCAAGAATTTCTACGTTTTAAAAAAAAAGTTTGATATTCATAATAGTTCTGAAGATACTAAGAAATCAAACAATGCAAGCTTGATCAATCAAATGACTGCAAATATTACCTGACAAACTTCACTTTTTTATTCCATATCAAGCTATAGGCCTATGTGCATTTCATCGAAGAAGGTACATTGGACTGCAAGCGTCATGAGGAGATCATAATTAAACTGTTTATATCAAAGTCACATAGTAAAATCTTTTTAACATTTACAGTAAAAATACTTCGTAACATCAACTGTCTTCAGGGGCTGAAAGTTGGAGGCTATAATGAATAACCTATAGCAGTATACGCTGTGCAGATGACACGGTGTTTATAGAAGAGTCAGAAGAAAAACTGCAGTCTCATCTGGATAAAGTTGTAGAGGAAAGTGTAAAGAGAGGGATGTCTCTAAATGTAAAGGAAGCACTCCTTTGTTTTTACCTATACTCTTTGTTCTACATAACAATCATGATATCTGTCTTTATCAAGAATAAGAAGTCTTAACCAATAAGTTATTTGCTTTAGATATTGTTTGACTTCTAAAGAAAAGCGACCCAGCTTTCATAGACCTAGAATATTTATAGCATTTGGTGGTAAACCTAATACGTATTTATAAAACGAATTGTAAACTCTTATTGTACTTCCATGGGGAGTGATACACAATAACTCAGAACCGTATGTTAAAACAGGCATTACCTTATGATCAAAAATTTGGAGGATATTACTTACAGGTAAATCAATTTATACTAAAATAGTTTTGTGTTAAGTTTTACTTATTTATAGAATTTATAGTATTTGTATTGTTAAGACCCGTGCATTAAATTCCCGTAATGCACAACTACCTTCAGTATTTGGCTCAATTCATTTTTACAACAAGTGAATTTCTTAACAACGCGAAAAATGTATGCAAACATTTCTCGTTATTCATTCTTTTTTGTTTTATATGCATTTTAAACAATCTAACACGGAAATTTATTTCCAAAAAAAAAAAAAAATTGGCATCGTGTTTATATGCATAATAAATGCACTGTTCAAAGAACCGTGCATTGGATACGTATATCAACACTCCTCCTCAGCAATGATCTTTAAGTATGAAATGTGCAATGCATATAAACAGAACATTCTATGGATAACTCTTCTTTTGCCTACATTAATAATCCACTTACCGTTACTATAGAGGAATGATGATCGAAGACTAAATTTTCATGAAATATGTGAAAGACTTGCAAGAAAGTTACTTCGATCGCCGCAAGCATGGCAAGAAGCCAAATGTATCTGTCTAATAATTATAAATGTGTAGTATTTGTAATAATCCACTTACCGTTACTTTATATTCATGAAATATTATCAAAATTGAAAATTATGTGTAGTATTTGTAATGCTTTATATTCATGAAATATTATCAAAATTGAAAATAGTACGGGTAGGCCTGTCTGCATATCTTCATGAAATAGTATCAATAAAAAAAACATCTACAATTTTTTTTTTTTTTTCAAATAAGATTGTATGTACAAACACTTTCTAATAAATAAATGTATGCATATGCAAAATTACCATGGCATATTTGTGACTTTCACCTGCCGTCCATCTTTAGTTTCACTCCAAGTAATACTAAAAAGTTGTTTTTTCATCACATATCTGCAATCACTATTTTGTTTTTAGTTTTTTAGGGGGAAATGTGACCATAATTCTTAACCCTGGCTGGAAAATAGAATTTTTTCCAGTATAGTTAGCAAAACTGCTGGTCTTACACCTAAAGAATGACCTTTGCCACACCCATTGCCAATGTGTATATGCACAGGTGATTGACCTAACTGGCTTAAGCTTAAATTGAACATAACATTAATTGCCAAATAATATAAACGACAGGATCATTAAGCTCAGTTCAACATTGCATCCTAAATGGCGGTGGTCTCCTTTGCCTGCAGGCCTACTGTTAACTTATCAATTAAATTCAATTCAATTTATTTGTAAAATGGGCCATCGACCCTTGACCTGTTGACACATATACAGAACGGAATACAACAAACAAATGATATACAGTAACAATTAAGGAACTTAATACTAATACAAAACATTCAAAATGTGAAAAAACAATAGACTTATAAATGGTGGCATGATGTTAATCGGCAACATCATTTTCACGGGCTTTCATGGCATATTGATAAAAACAATATAGTAAATGACAGGTATGCTTGGAATCTGTAATCATTTTTTTTTTTTGAGCTTCAACCTGTCTGGGTGCGTTATGTAGTACTGCGGTAAAAAACCTCTTACGAATAATTGTTAAGAATGGGTAGACCTACGACATTCATATTACAATATATACAAACCCTATACGCATAGTCAATGTTGTTATATCTCCGACGTGTACATTGAGTTTCAATGTTAGCACAACGGAAACTAGCAATCAATTTTCTTTTATCCCAAATGTGGTTGTTCTCCTTTGCCTGTCGGCATACTGTTAAATTAAAGCCAGTAGACAGTCATAACTTTTAGAGTTGAAAAATAATACAGTGGCTTAATATGTACATAAATATAAATAAATGAGATCAATGTAGACAACAAATGGCAATAAGTACCATGTAAACTAGAACATCAATGATGTAGTAACTCAACATATTTTTGGGGTGGTCTGTAATTTTTTTGTTGGTGGGTTGTTAATTCGAGTAGACTGGGGTTGTTAGGAAAGAAATGTATGTTTGATGTTTATTTTGGGGAAATGGAAACGGGAGCTTTAATATCATTGTGATGTTAGAACACAAATGATGTCGTAGCTCAATATATGTTTGGGGCTGGGTATAAAGAGTTGGTGGGAGTTACATTGGGTAGACTTGGGTTGTTAGGAAAGGAATACAAGTTTGATTAGCAGTGGCGTAACAGAGGGTTTTGGAATGCCCGGAAGTGTGGGTAAACCTTATAGGCTGTCGGCAAACTCGATTTGGGACTAACCTCTAACAATGACACTGCAATATCTTTGTTATGGGACCCAAAGCGCTAGAGGTTTTGAAGGAACTCCGGGAAATGGAAAGAGCAGAAAATCAAGTTCATGTGCGTTTCTTGAGGAGCACTTTTCATTTAAAAAGGGGCACTTTTGTCAGTTGACAGTTTTTTTTGTCACTTTTGACCAGTTCCCTACACTTTCAGTGGGCAAATTCCGCCTATGGGTTCAAAGATTGGGAGCCAGGACCAATGTTGTCAATTATATATACCCATCCGGAGAACAAGTAAAAGGCTGCTTTTTAAAATTGCTGCTTAGATTTAGGTTTACCAAGGTTTAAAACGTCCCAACAGAACTCCATTTAATTATTTTCGTTAAGACTCCCAATGTGACGGCTGTTTTATTAACTAGTCGTGGAGCACTGGTTGGAGACCCACAGAGAATCGAACCCGGGACGCTAGATTGGAAAGCTGAAGTTTTACCGCACTGCCACGATTTTCTGGCTAGAAAATGATAGTGGGTATACTTCCTCCCACCACGGCCCTCGGAGTCGGTGCCCCTGATAAAATGGTATGCTTTAATTATGTCAAATGAATACTAAATGTATGTCACAACTTCTATGTATTTTGTATTAATTGTTAGTGAAACAAGTAAAAAATGTATCGAAAAAGTCCGTGTTGTGTATTGGCACCCCCATTCCCACCAACCACTAAGAATTTATAATACAGTCTGATAGCTTTGCAAACAAACAACTTACTGTGTATACTGATTACTGCAAGCCAGGTCATGCGTCTAATGCGATCTACAGGGGACGCATACAAAAGGAAAATTTATCAGTGAGTTATTAAGACTTTGGTGATTTTCCAGCCAGAGATTCAATCGCATTATATGGTTGAAATAACCGTTTTAAGCTATTTAGCCATTGTTGGCTTTTAATGTTTTTTTTCAAATCCAATTTATAGCCTAAATCAGCTATCAACCACAAAAGTTATACACCAATTGGACTACTCATTGGGAGAAATCCCAAACGGAATATCACGTTTCGATTAGCATATGTGCAAGATGGTATTTTAGCGCTCCAACCAATGAAAACATCAGAGATGATCGGTGGTATTTCCCGAGCCAATCTTATTATACATGCTAAATTCCTTCGGATTGCGCCGAGTGAAATCCGAGTATTTGAACATTTTTTAGTGAATTTTGGAATGCAGAATTCGTTAAAACTACGCAACAATATGAAATGTTATTGCATAAACAAATCAATCTATTTAAGCCAAACATAGCAACACAGCAAGATATCCAAAAGACGAATAAGATATGATAAACGCTGCAAAAATCCGAACGTATCCGGTCGAGAACCTGGCTCTTAATTAGTCATCGTATAACTTCAAATATTTTAAAGGGATGTTGAGCTCAAAACAACAAACAATGCTGAAGTCTTAACTAAATGGCCAATGCGGTTTTACATTTTGTCTAGCTTGACTCAATTCTAATACTTGAAGGGCAGTGGACTGGATCAGTGTTCAAACGTATTTAGGCATACATATTTCTAGTTTCGAGGCCTAAATTCCCAAGCTTTTTCTAGGGCCTAATTTATTACGCACACCCTGTCACCGTTATATTTGTTATTCGTTTGATATTGGGCTTTGAGTTTGACTTTTATGCCAAACACAAATTGAGTACTGTGCTGAGGTCTTTGAAGAGGATTCAGTCGAAATCTATGGACGAAATTTACTTCTTGTAATTGTTCTTTTAAATTCAAAAACGGTTTCTTTTTTCAGCATAAATGCAGCAAGGTAAGCCTTATTGGACCTAAGACATGTAACACGTTCGGCGTTGTCGAATATAGAAAATACGCTATCTAACTTGTTTAAGTTTATCCATAGGCCTATTCTGTCAATATATCTTGTAAGAATTGCAATAAACATTGTGGTTTTGAAGCCAAAGTAGCCTTCAGATGAAAAAAAAAAAAAAAAGTTCTTTTTGAGTAAAATATGTATGATTTTCTTTAAGTCAAACAGTTTTCTAAAACTTCGGGAGATTCCTCTCTTCAGAGAAAAATTATTTTCTCCTGAAGAAGGAAAAACCTATGTAAATTATGTTACTTCCGGATTTCCATTTACAAGTGCTTTGACCTACGGTTTTTAATTAGCTTATATGCTGTCATTGTCTGTGGAAGTGACCAAGCTGCATACCTGTTTGTGCAATGGACATTCTCTTTCTTGTTTGGTATTGGATGGTGTCTGCGTTACTTCGATAATCCCCAGCAAAAACAGGCCAGAATTTGTAAGTTTGTCATTAAATATCTCTTAAACGGCGTGGTGGATGTCCATTTAGGAATCGGATAAATGTAGATTAATACGTATGGATTTTGAAAATGCAAAAATAAAATTGACCTACTTGATTATAAAATGCCATAGCGTTACGTTGTTTTGTTGAGGATCATGGGTAATCTTTAAAATGGCGTCTGAGCTTTTCCCTCTTCGGGGAAAATAATTTTCTCCTAAAGAGGATAATATCCTGAACTGTCTAAGAAACACTGCAAAATTTGCATTAGATTAATAACCGAGAATCTAGTTTATTTACGTTTTATGTTGACTTGATACGTTGTACGATCTTGTTGTTGGCGCTGCGCTTTGCCACAGCCAGTCATACAAATGCAGCTTTAAACAGCGTCTCATTTCAAAATATATTCTTCGGTTTTCCCAAAATGGACTGCACCTTTCACTTACAGAACTGGTATTTTTTGTAATAAGATATAGCTCCTTTGTTTTGTGCACTATTAAGACTATTTATTATTTCCACTATTATTGAAAATATTTAAAAAATTACTGTTTTGTATTGTAAACTCGAAATAAATTATTTCCATTTGTGCCGATGTCTTAGCTCTTCTCTAAATATTTATAAGGTTCCTGTCTAAGTCAGCTAATTGGGCAATATCTAGATAATGCTGTCTGAGTCAGCTTGGCTCGATCGTCAGAAAATGTTTACAAGGATGCTCTCTTAAGTTAGCCGGCTCACCTCTAAATATTTACAAGATTGTTGTCGGAGTCAGCTTGGGTCATATCTAAGTATTTACAAAGTTGCTGTCGTAAGTCAGCTTGGCTCGTCAGTAAATGTTTACAAGAAAGTCAGCCGGGTTCACATCTAAAGTTTACAAGGATGCTGTATGAGTTAGCTTGGGCCATATCTAAATATTTACAAAGTTGATGTCGTGAGTCAGCTTGGCTCGTAAGTAAATGTTTACAAGAATGCTATGAAGTCAACCGGGCTCACCTCTAAATATTTACAAGGTTGCTGTCTGAGTTAGCTAATTGGAGGCAATATCTAAATATTTACAATGTTGTTGTCGTACGTCAGCTTGGCTCGTCAGTAAATGTTTACAAGGAAGTCAGCCGGGTTCACATCTAAAGTTTACAAGGTTGCTGTATGAGTTAGCTTGGGCCATATCTAAATATTTACAAAGTTGATGTCGTGAGTCAGCTTGGCTCGACAGTAAATGTTTATAAGAATGCTCTATTAAGTCAACCGGACTCACCTCTAAATATTTACAAGGTTGCTGTCTGAGTCACCTTGGTCCAGATCTAAATATTTACAAAGTTGCTGTGGTGAGTCAGCGTGGTTAATTAGTACATGTTTACAAGGATACTCTCTTAAGTCAGCTGGGCTCACCCCTAAATATTTATAAGGTTGCTGTTTTAAGTCAGCTATTTTCACATTTCCTTAACTGTTAAATATGTATAACTCAAACATGAGATAAGGAATGATTGCGTTTAATTTTACTTTAGCTACTTATTTAATACTTTGCAACTGGTACAATGTCATGATAAACCGTTCTTTTTTTGATAAAAATTGGTTTTATAAATATTTATAATAAAATACCATGTTTCCAAGATCTGCTCTTTTCTAAATATACACAAGCGAACTGGGTTTGGGATCAGATTCAAGCAGTGTGGTTTACTTAAGCATTGCCTTAAAATACCTCACTATCGATTTTTTTCTCCAATTGATCATGTTCTTTCGGTTCAGCTCTTGTATAAATATTTACAAGTGAGCTGCGTATGAATTGGGACCAAGCGGCATGAATTTTTTCACTTAGTTACCTCGCTATCGATTTGTTTCTAGTGATCATTTGCTTATAATTAAAGCTCAGGTCTTCTTTAAATATTTACAAGTGAGCTAAGTGTGAGATTTGAATCTTGCCTCACATAGCTTGCAATGAATGTTTTCTTAGAATTTAAGCGAGATGGGCAGATGGGAGGGCTTAACAATAAAAAGACAAGTTGATAAAATGTTAATGTGATGTCCAGTTGAGTAGAGTTGTTATTCATGTGGGACAGGGGACCTGTTCTCTCACTACAGCACTATCTGACTATTGGAGATTAAAAGTTGAATAATTTTGAGTTTGTGTGGGAAGCTTTTTAAACATATGGCTGTACGTTCCTAGAATATACGCGCGGCCCTGATATTGGTTACCATATAGTAAGTAAAACATTCGTAAATAAACCATTTGGTCACATTTTACAATTTTCTGCACAGATTTAAGGAATTGTACTGATAACATTGGTAATTTTCTCATGTTTGAAATTGAAGTTCAGTAAATGTAACAATTTCAGCAATCTCCAAAAAGGCTAAATGAAAGCTTTTAAATTGGCTAAATTTTCTAGTATTGGAAAGTTAGAAATTCCGCATGAAACTGTAAATCCACGGAGTTCTGCCAATAGTATCTTCATTGAAATGTCGAATGAAAAAATAATAGTAAAGATTTTGACGAAATATTGTGCTGATTGTTTTAACTGATGAAAATTCAGCTGAGACATAAATATAATTCATTCTGTTTTAAGACACAGTTATTCCTTTTAAAGTCTGACAGATGCTCCTTGAACTTGATGTGACACCACACCCCATAGACAGCATTTACAGACGTCCATTGAAAACAGCAAATAACTCCAGCACCAGTTTCCCGTCTCAGATTGTCGCATTAAAGCTGTTAGATACTCCTTTCTTACACAGACATACCCAATAGCTTCAAAAAGCATCGTTCGGCCTCAGTAATTTTAAGGGTATGGGCTTCAGTGCTACTGTAATTACCCACAGTGCAGTCACCTAACCCTAGTAAATATGAAATATGAAAAGGGCAATTTTGATAGGTACTACTACAGTTTTGACACGTACTACTACTACTACTACTACTACTGCTACTGCTACTGCTACTGCTGCTGCTGCTGCTGCTACTGCTGCTGCTGCTGCTGCTGCTGCTGCTGCTGCTGCTGCTGCTGCTGCTGCTGCTGCTGCTGCTGCTGCTGCTGCTGCTGCTGCTGCTGCTGCTGCTGCTGCTGCTGCTGCTGCTGCTCGTACTACTACTGATTTGACGCGAACTAACTACTGATTTGATACGTACTACCAATTATATCTACTAAATTGGCAAGTGGTACTACTACTACTACTACTACTACTACTACTACTACTACTACTACTACTACTACTACTACTACTGCCACTACTACTACTACTGCCACCACGCCACTACTGATTTGACGCGTACTACTACTGATTTGACGCGTACTTACTACTGATTTGATACGTACTACCAATTATATACCTACTAAATTGGCAAGTACTACTACTACTACTACTACTACTACTACTACTACTACTACTACTACTACTGATTTGACGCGTACTACTACTGATTTGACGCGTACTACTACTGATTTGACGCGTACTTACTACTGATTTGATACGTACTACCAATTATATACCTACTAAATTGGCAAGTACTACTACTACTACTACTACTACTACTACTACTACTACTACTACTACTACTACTACTGATTTGACGCGTACTACTACTGATTTGACGCGTACTAACTACTGATTTGATACGTACTACCAATTATATACCTACTAAATTGGCAAGTACTACTACTGTTTTGACTAGTACTACTACTAATCTGACACCTACTACTACTGATTTGATACGTACTACTACTGTTTTGACACGTACTACTACTAAACTGATACGTACTACACTACTACCAATTTGATACGTACTACTTACTGTTTTGACTCGTATTACTACTAAACACACTTCTGCTGATTTCATGGTCTTGTGAAGACAGTTCTTACTATCACTTACTGTCACAGTTCTTACTGTTCGGTTTATTTGTATGTGGTTTGTATGTTTGTGTATTGTGTAGTTGGATTTAAAGTGAAATTAGTGATTCAGACGTACATATTCCAGGTTACTCAGTTTTCAGGCAAGACAGATTAGATACTCTCAATGGTAGAGGAGGTGGCATTTTATTGTTTGTGAAAGACAATTTTAATTGTATAGATAGGACTGCTCAGTTTTCGTTTGGTTTTTCAAATTGCCTACGGTGTGAACTTATTGTTGATGGCGATGTTGGTAGTTCAGTGGTTGTTGATTTTGTGTATAAATCACCAAATTCTAGTCCTAAGAACAATCATAAATTGCTTGACTGCTTCAGGAAAGTTGCTTCTAGGAGGGTTAATGTTTTCAGGGACTTTAATTTTCCAGATATTGATTGAAATCTTTGTACTAATGGTTCACATGGTAAAGATTTCCTGGAAGCTGTATCTGACTGCTTTTTCACCCAGCATGTGTTGTTTCCCACGCGTGGTAGTAATTGTCTTGATTCGAGTTTCAGTAGTGAAGAAAGTATAGTTAGAAATGTGCTGAGTAGCGGTAAGGTAAGGTATAGTGATCATGACTTCATTAGTTTTTATCTGTACTGTTTCACAAATGTTTTTCCAGCTAATAAACTAATTTTAGATTTTAAGAATGCTGACTTTGCTACACTTCAGGATAATTTGTCATTCGATTGGACTTCTTTGCTCCGTGACTTAGATCCTTCTAAAGCATGGGATGTTTTCCGAACTATAGCTTTGAAGGGTGTAAATAGGTTTGTCCAATTAAAGAAAGTCTGATGGCGTAATGTTGGTGTTCTTCCTAGTGATTTGAAAATTGCTAATGTCACTCCTATTTTTAAAAAGGGTGACCACAGTTTTCTTGTAACTATAGCTAGGCCAATGTGTCTGACTAGTGTTGTGTGCAAGATCATGGAGTCCATTGTTAAGGATGTGGTACTAAATCATTTACTGGTCAATGGTTTGTTGAGTTTATCAAAGCATAGGATCTTACCTAACAGGTCTTGTGTTTCTAATCCATTAGAGTTTCTGTTCATAATGTGGATGTTATCTATTTAGATTTCCAGAAAGCATTGAATAAGGCTTCTTCAGGCAGGCTAATGATGAAAACAAGAGCGCTTGGTGTGGAGGGAAAGTGTGCCACTTGGATATACTTTTGATTAGTTGACAGGTCACAAAGAGTTGTTGTTAATGGTGAAGTATCTCCATGGAAGAAGGTTACAAGTGGTGTTCCTCAGGGTTCTGTATTGGGTCTACTTCTTTTCTTAATCTTCATTAATGATATTGATGTTTCCCAATTGGCTCCAGAATTTGTAAATTTGCTGATGACACTAAACTGCACGGGATTGTTGATGATTATAAGGATTCTATACTTTTGCAAACTGATCTGGATAAGTTAGTTTCTTGGTTCCAAACATGGCAGATGTCATTCAATGTTGATGATTGCAAAGTGATTCATTTTGGTCAGAGCAATTTGGCTTTTGATTACTGCATGAATGGCTCAAATCTTGGTTGTGTTGATCAAGGAAGGGATCTAGGTGTTGTCATTACTAGCAATCTGAAGCCTTCTAAACAGTGTGCTTTAGCGGCTGCAAGGGCAAATAGGATGGTTGGTTTGATTAGAAGAATTATTTTGTTTTCTTGGTAGAGAGGTTGTTCTTAATTTGTACAAGCAGTTAGTCAGGCCTCACCTTGAGTATGCTATTCAGACTTGGGAGTCCCTTTTAAGAGAAGAATAAGTTCATTTTAGAGCAGGTTCAGCGAAGAGCCGCTAGACTTATTCCCGAGATAAGGAATCTCTCTTATGAATCTAGGTTGCGAATTCTTGGTTTGACAACGCTTGAGTTGAGAAGAGTACGTGGCGATATGATCCAGGTTTTTGAATTCCTATCTGGTAGTGATGCTTTGACTTCCTGTTATTTCTTGCATGTTTCAGCTAATCCTCATGTGACACGTGGTAACAGTTTGAAGTTGACTAAAGAGTTATCACGTATAGATATTCGGCGTTTTTTTTTTCTCGCAAAAAGTTGTTAATGAGTGGAATGGTTCGCCTGAGTGGGTAGTTAGCTCCAATTCTGTTCACAATTTCAAAGTCAACATTAATAAGTTCTTTACTAACTCTGGGCGTCTTTGATTTTTGTTATAAATAAAAAACAATTGTGGTGGTGGTGGTGTTTGTTTGGGCTTTTTATGGGGTAACTAACCCTTCTTAGCACATAATCTTGTTATGTTATATGTTATGTTATGCAAACGAAGGACGTAAGCGAAACAATGGGTTTGGGTTTTTCTGTTTCCTTTTTACAGGTGTACAGATCGCTGTGTTAATTGAAACCGTAGATAATTATTACTTGTGTGATTAGGAAAGGATTTTAAAACAATTAAAGAAAGTTTTCCGCTATTTTACTGTTTTTGTGTCGTGCATGAAGGAAAGTCTAATAGAGGCGGATCGGAGGGGGGGGTGTTCCTACCCCTCACACAGTTAACCGTTTTCAGTATTAACCTTATATCCTTTCTATTGCTTTCCATATTTGATGCAGTGGCGTAAATTCATGTTAAAAAGTGTGTGTGTGTGTGCATGTGTGTGTGTTGTGTGTGTGAGGGGGTGATTTGTAAGATTCGGGCGTTAAGGTGACACCGAAGGTGTCACTGCGAGCTCACAAGGCTCGCTTTACGACATGGGGTCGGTGGGGTGCAGGGCGAAAACTTAGGGGTTTCGGTGGTAGGTCAGAGGTTTGAATCCCCGATAGGGGTTCAGGGGGCTTTGAATCCCGGGAAGGGTCCAAGGGGTCTCGAAGCCCTGGAAGCTCTCGCAAAATTGACATTTAGGGGAAAAAAAGGTACATCTCAACGCATAGGAACGAAGTATATATACAAGTGAATATTCATGTCAAAGAGAGCTAAAATACTCAATAAACAAAACACAAAATCATGAAAACACAATGTGGAAATATGTTTTATCGTTCACGTTTTTGTGCATGAATATAGGTTTATGTTCACTCTTTAAAAATTTGTGTAATTTAAAAGAAAAATGTTTGATAAGCTTCCAATAATTTACTATAAACATGTGTAAATTTTGTCAAACTTTTCGCCCTTGGTAGGGGGTCCACGGAAAGCCCCCAGACGTTCTGCAGTTTTCTCGTTTTAGATGTCATCATCAAAATGGCTTCTCCAAATTAATTCCAGTGTCCTTCTCACATCAATGAAACCACGTTCAAAAGAAGTGTCTGATGAATCTCTGCTCCTCCAACAGTGGCCAGCAAATTTAAGATTGCCTGGATGACTTCAGAAAACTGTTATGATAATTTTAGTAGATAATTTTAGTTGATTACGTTAAAATAACTCAGATTAGTATTCTGGTTACCTTTTATGAATAGGCAGAAGAAAATTCCCCTTCTCAGCTTTCAGGAGTAATTTAAAAAAAAATTGGAGGGGAGGAATTTGGACTAAAACCTGGGGTCCAGGGGCAAAGCCCGGCCCTGGGAGCTCTGTAGACCTCTTATTGATGCACAAGAATGACTTTTAAAGCAAACACAGAAGTTCACAAATTCAACTAAAAAAGATGAAAATGTCTAAAATTATTTTGTTTTTGACATACCAAACATGTCAAACAGTCAAATGGCTTCAACATGTAAATACTGAAGAAAAAGTCAATTGATGAAAAGAAACTTATATTAAATTCTGACATTAAAATTAACTCAGATAGGCATTCGGGTTGCTATTTATGTTTATAAGTAGGTAGAAAAGAAATTGTTCTTGGAAAATTAAGAAATTCAGGCGAAATGTTAGTGGATATTTGAGTCAAAATCCTCTAAAAAGGTAATGGAACTGGAAAGTAAAGAAACCTGCATCTCTTGCTGATAGTTTTCTTGTCGAAATTTAATGAAAATCGGTCCAAAGTTCACAAAAAAAGACAAAAGTTATTCAGTTATTTAGTAAAAACATTCTTTTGGAAATGTTGGGCTCATATGCATTAGCAGAACAGTTTAATTAAAGTCCAGGGGGCAAGGCCATGGAAGCTCTAAAGATTCCACGTTTGTGCAGTCCCAAAATCATGGCTCAAAGTAATGCATTTTCGGTCATACATTTTCAAATTATCACAGCGAGGAAAAGAAATAAATGTAAATCACCCCAGACTGTCAGAGCTGCAGGGAGTCGGTCGCCCATAATGCACATACTTCCACTGCAGCTGATCGATGACACAAGACTGCAGAAGCAAAGCCTACCGGACATGCCATAATCCATAAACAGCCAGGTGGAGTAGGGAAAATTAATCAACGTCAACGATGTCAGAGTTCGTTCGATTTGATGATGATGTCATAATTAAAGGCATAAGGCTGTGTAGCGGCCATCATAGTAGCAACAATTTTATCAAAATCTGTTTAACATTAATAAAAAAAAAAAATCCCAGGGAGCAATTTTCATATTGGATGCAATTTACAGGGCGACCATGCACCTTTGTTTTTAAAATGTTTCATAATTCTTTGAAGTGGTGCAACAAAATCTGACTGATATTTATTGATGTCTTTTTCACATCACCAATCAAATTCTAGTAGGAATATACTTTCCCAAAGATGTAGAGAAAAAATTAAAAAAGCCCATAAAGAATGTGAGCTGTTCGGCCAGGCCCCAGTCATACATTACAAAAATTTTGCATAATCAAAAACTGATAATTAAGTGGTAATGAAGGTCAGCTTTCCGTACAGTCCAGTGGTCGCCAGAATTTTAAATGGTAAAGTCACTTTAGCGTACAAGCCGATAGACGAGTCTGCAGTGCTCAACTGTCCAATATCACACGGCAACAGGATGGTACGGAGAGATTGCAGGATGGCTGAAGTCCATTGTCCCTATTCATGCTCATCTTTCGTATTTGAAATTAACCTGCAAAGAATAATTTAATATGGCATGCAATACTTTCTTTAAAAGTTAAACTTTTTACCCTAGGAAGAAGTTGAACAACCTTCTGTGGTTTATTTATATTGATGGTTACTCTCAAAAGTGTAAAACCATATGCAATATGCACAAAAAGCACCTTTGTTTAACATGCATGGTTACACCATACACATGATGCACACATCGCGTATCACACACATTTTTTATCTGTTTATGTTCAATTTTAAATTTGCAAAGGCTCCAATATAAAAACAACTTTAAATTGAATTATCTGGAAATCTACCTACTGTGTACAGCAATTATTATACCTGTCTACAGACTCAAACTGAAGCCCTCAGTAGAAATGTTGGGGTACTTTTCAGCCAATGCACCAGAATGGTTATTTTGAAAATAAAAGGCCTTTGGAAAAAATATTTTTAGTTCGTTTCTACCATGTCTGATAAGTTACTTTACACAACAGTATGCTGTCCGTCTTATGGAATTCAGTCGTACCTGTGTTCTCGTCAAATTTCGGTTCATTGGTATTAAGCAACCAAACAAATTATCGTGATTGGTTAAAGCTAGATTTGTATTCCTTGTTTTCTATCATTTTCTCCAACTTGACAACGACCGTATATCGATCAGAATAACTGCGAAATTAGACCCCCTCTCATTGTAATCACTTTGCAGTTCAAACTCTCTCAATTATCTGAAAACTGCCTATATATTTGCTGTTATCATAGATTCTCAAGAACACGGGCCCCATGGGCTTCAAACCTGGGGTGGGTCCTTCAAGAACACGCAACCATGGGTTCTTCAAGAACATGGGCAACCATGGGCTCTTCAAGAACATGGGCAACCATGGGTCCTTCAAGAATATGCGCAACCATGGGTTCTTCAAGAACATGCGCAACTATGGGTCCTTCAAGAATATGCGCAACCATGGGTTCTTCAAGAACATCGACAACCATGGGATGGAACAGGATAACTTGCTGCAATAGCAAACACCCATCTGAATGCCAGTGTTGCATCTTTGCAGTTTTGTTTAAGGAAAACGTCAAAGCTTGAAGCTTCTTGTGAAGGCATTTGAGGTAATCAAATTTCATTATGTTTGATATATCCAGCAATTATTTTTCAGCTTTATGTATCAAAAATCATGAATATACAAGTTTAACACCTAGTAATAGCTTAAAAGTGTATCACACTTTTTTCTTTTTTTTTGGAAGAAGTATAGGCAATAATGTATCTTGACCTTAAAACCAACGACGACTGCAATTTTTCACCCTTTAATAAATCTAGTTCAGGAGAATTCTTTGCCGGGTCAATCTTTTGCTTTAAAAATATACATCTTTGGGAAAATATACATATTGGGGAATCTTTGCCTAATACAAATGAACACTTAGTGAATCTTTACCTAAGCAAAAATAAATAAAAGTGTATGGGCTTGAAGAAGGAATGTACTGTATATATAAGTTTGGCAATTGACTGCTGCATAAACTTGTTGCTTGTAAAATGAGGTAGTATCTCACTATTCTAAATACAAGTCGAGGTTGGGTTCTGCTCTTTCTGCAATAATATCAAAGTGTTCTTTATAACATGTAGTTTATCTATCATTAAAGATATAATTATGGACAAAGACATCATTAACTGTTGATTTAATATCCGCTAAAATACACAAAGCAAAAAATTTCATCAAAATCTTTAATGTTTTTGCCATTTTACAGCAAATATACAAAAAATTGTTGTTACTCTTGCAGTCTTGTTATATGTAAACAGCAGTCTCTATTTTTGTTTATGTATATCCATTGTTTTTAACCCCTTGCCATTTCTCTTTGAAAAAGGGAAGATAATTCTAATGTTTACCATACCTCCCAACTTCCTCAAGCTGGAGATTTTGAACATTTTCAAGGTCTGGCAAATTAAGTGAAGAAAACATATCAAAAGTATTTTGAGATATTGTCTTGTTCATACATAACATTTTTCAATATATTACAAAATTTTCAACCTTTGATCAAAAAGCAGCTCTTTGTGGAAGCTCTTTGCTTTGATTACTCATAACTTGAAAACTACATGGGCTTTTCTTTTTTTAAATTCAAAGATAGATTATTAAACTCAGAATTGCCTGAATGTTCTTTTCGCTACACGGTTGATCAGAAACCTGTACTTCTCCAAAGACATTTAATATATTAGATTTATATTACCAAACAATTGAGCCAAGGTTCAGCTAGTAACATATGGGCCTTACTGTCTGTTCTGTGTTGATAAGTGTTTTTTTCTGCAGTTATTGGAATAAACAGAATGAAGTTAACTAAAACCTATGTTTTACAAATTTTTTCGATAGGAAGGAGTTCTTTTGGTAAATAATTATGCACCACAAACACCATTCATTGCTGCATTTGGTAAGTTTGCTTAAAATCTATGTTTTTTACATGTGTTTACTAGATGGCTTCCAGAGAAAAAATAAAAAGATGTGGCATCCCCTTCTGTCAAAACTTCAAATTCTGATGTTATCATTTCATGAATATACAAGCTGCTAAATTGACCTCAAATCCCACGGTTAAAATACTTTAATTGTGATAATCAGTACATTTACATGTACATGTAAATTTTACCTGATGAGTCAAATTAATTGGAAAATCCTAACATAGCGGTAAATTGCTATATAGGTATTAATTTAAACATTTTTGATACCTATTGGTGACTGATTTTCTTGAAACTTTTAGGATTTATAAAGGATATTTTGAAAAATCCTAAAACATCAATTTTAGTCAACAATCTAGAAATTTTGGAGCAAAAACGGATTTTTATTTCAATTCAATAAAATTTGAAGAAAACATTTGGGGCTTCAAGAAAATCATGCTTATTAGTCATTTAAAAAAATCTACCTTCTTTCACCAATTTTACTGTTCTTCATTTTCCCATTATTCCAAAATAATTTAGAATTGATACCTTTTCGTGCAAATTTCGTTAAAAAGGATAATAAATTTCGAGCTTACAAATTTTGCGTTCTTATCGGCCATTTTGAACGAAACCAAAGAAAGAAAAAAAAGCTGAAAAACGGTGCGGAGGAATTTTAACAATGTCAAAATCCTAAAACCTAATCCTAAACACCTTATCCTAAATACTCATTCTAAAACCTAATCCTAACCTAAAACCTTATATAAAATATAACCTAAAAATGAAGATCTACATTAATTATGCTCATGTCTTCAGACTCCACTCGTCAGTACAGTAGGCCAGTAGTAAACACGCTGAAAAGTTTTGATCGGAAAACCAAAACGTAAGAATTCCTCTTCTTTTTCAAACAAGTTTGGCTTAGTTTCTGCTTAAAAGACCCAAATCTAAAAAGGACAATATTTAAAATACATAAATACACCGGAAATAAACCAAATTAAAAAAGAAAAAGCAAAAATTTTTATATAGATATTAACCGCTATATTTTACCAATGAATTTTGCAAGAAAGAAAAAATATTGCAAAATAAACAAACAAACAAAAAGTTTTAATAGAGCTGAAATTTGCGTGCTTCGCAGCCATGGCGGCCATTTTTACCAGAGGACTGATGTAAGCAATACTTCCGGGGTGGTGGCATAGTTTTGAAATGTTTTA
The DNA here is from genome assembly GCA_020152595.1 of Chiridota heheva. Classification (NCBI taxonomy): domain Eukaryota; kingdom Metazoa; phylum Echinodermata; class Holothuroidea; order Apodida; family Chiridotidae; genus Chiridota; species Chiridota heheva. The sequence goes on along the minus strand of JAIGNY010001658.1, from coordinate 705,840 downwards.
TGGCGAGGTACAGTATCATAGTATGCAAGATCAGTGATCATAGCCCTTGCGAGTACGGCAAAAAAGTTACGCGATATTGAGATTAAATGACATTGAAAGGAAGTTTTCTGTTCTCTTAGACTAAATTTTCATGTACATTTTCCATAAAAATAATGATTCATACTGTAGAAATAAGCTTGGAAAGCAAAACTCCAGCGTCTATTTAGGCTATAGAGTCAATACTTTTGCCATACTGGTTGCGCGATTTTTTTACTTAGCATCATAAATTGGAGCAATTTTGGTGTACTTCCGAAAATTTCAGTACTAAACGCATGTAAACGATACACGCTCTCATTTTTTGTCGTGTACACGTTTACTAAAATTCCTAACCGTGTACAGCTCTACTTTTATGCCCTAATATTCTGGTAGCAATGTCATGAATGTTTATGAGCAGTCAGCATCGCGAAAAGTCTTTTGTGCGTATTCCGCCGACTCGGATTTATGAATATATAATTAGCTGAAACATGCTGTTTTTCGAAGGTGATTACTGCTTCGTTACGGTAGAAAACGGTATCAATACATGAAATTTATGGAAATAGATTGTTGAAAATACTACCCATTAACACTTAAAGAAATAATTCGAGCAAAAATAATGAAAATCGGAGGGATTTATAACGATTAAAAGTTCGGAAAAAACGGCTGTCGAAAAAGCGCGGTCACAAAACACAGCCCACACTATCTTTACGTATGTGAGAGAGAAATTTCTTTACTATTTAAATCTATAAAAAATAAGTATGAAAATCAGAGAAAGCCGGTTAGGAGCTCGCAAGCTTTGCACCAATTTCTAGGGGAACCATGTTAATTTCGCTAATATCGTATGATCCACATCATGATTGGAAAATGTGCAATCACGTGGTGAAAGTTGTTTACATCGGTACCGTAATCCCGCATGTACTCATGTAATGTCGTTCGCACGAAATAGCTGCAAAGTTACCCTTCGTAATTCCCTAAAAAGGCTTTAGAAATATATATGTATATATAATTCAGATTATATGGGGAATCTACATTGTATATCAAATTCAGAATAAAATGAATGAGATTTAGTGACGACAGAGCTTCTTGAGGCAACTGAATACACGTACTCAGTGTTACAAGATTTTGATAATTAGAACCCTGGTGTATGTATTAATGTGGTGTCAATATGTCCATACTGATTTTCTCAAATTCAGCCTATGCAGTAGTATTTTCACTATTCTTTTGCTATAATTTATAGGGTTAAATACATTTATATTTGCTTATACTGCTAAAATACCATTTCACCAGGGATTTGTTATCCCAAATAACAAATCCCTGATTCCATGTACTTTCTTCCAACTTGAAAAACACATTGCTGCTTTGTGTGAATTAGTGAACTATGGATTGGACTCTTGTCTAGTCTGACAAAGTTTGAATGTAAGTTAAGATTATTTTGATTATACTATGATAGCTATTAAATTAATGCCAATTAATATTAAACGGATTCAAACATAACAAAAAATATTTATTTATTTGTATTTTTATGGATGACCTCTAAACACTGAAAATAAAGATTACCTTAGAAAATCACATAATTCACAAATATCCTAAAACATAACAGCGGATAATAATCATATACGCATTGTATGAATAGGCCTATGTAGAATATTGGCTAGTTGTATGACATAGCATGATATACTACAAAAGGACCATATGTGCACTTTCACTGGTGTTCTATATATCCATGCTTGCACGATAGCATTAAGTTGCAACAATACAAATTGTGCATATGCTAATGTTGTCAACAGGTTCTATTTTATTAATATAATGATGGGCGTGGCTTTAATATATATATATATATATATATATATATATATATATATATATATATATATATATATATATATATATATATATTTAGCATATTTCATGATATGCAATGACACTTAAAATAAACTTGCAAATCAACCAACAAAAGTGATGCATTGGAACCACTAAACTTTTGCTTTCCTGGCTCTACATTCTTTTGCTCAGCTGTGGTCATTAATGTGTGTGTCCTACCTGAACTTCTTCCCAAGTAGAGCAATTTTTTTTCACTCCCTAGTTCTCCAGTATAAAATTGCAGCTCCATATGAACTTTAATTATACTCTTCTATTAAGATTATTAGAAATATCAACTGATATTAATATTTTATTAAAATCAAAAATGCTTCATGCTTCAACTATCATTGAGTTTTAGATACATTTGCAAAAGTATTTTTTTTTAAAGATTTTTTTTTAACATGACTTGTCCTTCTCCTCAAAAATTTGTTCCAGCAAATCATAAGCACAAACTTACTGTAGCAAATAGTGAGACCACTTAATCACAATTAAAATAACCACACAATATGGACTTCATCCATTGCTAATATAATACTCAGCACCAACTTCCACAACAAGTAAAGTTTTCAGAATAAAAAAATGAAAAGGAAAAATCTGACCCGATCTGCTTATTTATCAGGTCGGGTCTGACTGTTTGAAACTTTAAGGAGCAGAACAACAACTAATCTTTGCATATGAAATGATGTTGCAGAGGCAGAGAGGCTTGCGGTCTTCATTGACGGTACGTCAATCAATGGTAGAATCACCCATTACAAAAGTCGCCCCTTGAACAGAACTCCATCCTGATGTTCTTTGCCTGTGGCATTTCAGTAACCGCATGAGGCGGTTTGCAAATTCCAGTTTATTTCCAAATTATTCCATTTCGTGTTTTAACAAAATTTGCCCTCTTAAGATGTGAAATACATGAAAACTGTTTTGATTGGACAAATCGTTAGAAGACCCAACCTTTCAACATAAAAATTGATGCTATATTTCGTATTTTCACGTAAATTTATTTCGATGTTAAAAAAATCAAGAGCAGCATTCCAACAATAAAACTTTCTCCCCGGATAACGGCAACATAAGGGGAGTTTTTACTTGAATAACATCAATATGTCTTATATCTCTGTGGAGTTTTGGGCATAAAGAAACTTGTAAAGTGTATTTCCTATATATTCATAAGTAACAAATGTATAATTTTATTGAGTTATATTCAAAGAAGCATGAGTTTATGTGTATGAATATCTCGTAAATGGTTTTGCCTACCATTATCTTTGGAATTTTTTTCGCACTGCAGCACCGCACGTGTTTGCTTTAGGTAGTAAGTATGCTCGACGGTGCATAACTCCTGACCTCTACACACAGAGTCCTTGCTTTACACGTACATAAGGTGTTTCAGCAAGCGTCACAAGATCATACGACTTTGCTTACATCGCCATTTTGTCAGTAAATACCACTGTCGTCTGCTGTACATTTAATTAGACTTACATACGTTTGTATGCTGTTATATAAGATTGTTTGTGTAAGTTAATTATGCCGGAATCTTGCTGTGCCATTGGTTGCAATAATAGATGTGTGCGTGGGAGTAAAAAGACATTTTCTCGATTTTCATCTGATCCTGATCAACGTTCAAATTAGGTTTCTGCTGTACGCGGTTCACACTCGGATTTGCAGCGAGCACTTTCATATTTGTAGGCTTTGTCTGAGTATAACGAACAATCAGTTGGCATTACCATTATCGTACATCCGGTGAAAATACAAAATTTAAGGAAAATATGAAGTAAAATCAGAAGCGAACAAAAAATTGATAGTAAAATTCGCTGAACTGGTACTGGTAGGGTAAAGCTCCAAAGATGTCTTGTTTTTGATGCTCCGAAATGGCTGAATATCAACACAAAGTTTGATAATTTGGTTGAAAGGAAGACAATTTTTATTCTAATGCTAAAATTTACTCAGATAATCATTTGCATTACCATTTCTAAACAGGCAGAAGGGAAATTGTCCCATTCCTGCAAATTGAGTAAATTTGGGCAAAACTGTGGGGCTCATGGACGAAGCCTTGCAATAATTAGTTTGGGTCCAGGGGCCAAACCTCAGAAGCTCTAAAGATTTCTTAATTGTAATGTCCCACAATGGTTTAAAATCAACACAAGTAGTGTAAAGAAAACGTAGGTGATGAAAAGAAGACAATTTCATATTTGTTTAAATCTATTCAGATAAGTATTTGCAGAATTTCCCTGCAAATTGAGAAGATTCGGGGAAAATTGTGGAGTTCATGGGCAAAGCCTTGGAAGCAGCAGCGTAGGAACGTATTCGATATTGGGAACCAGATTTTATCATTTGCCTTAACAAACCTCAGTACCAAAATGTATGAGTCTCTTATCACGGTACAAAAACTATATGTCAAGGAGAGGTATTATTGAAAACAGTGGTAAAAAATTGTCGCAAAATGAAGAAAATTTCCCGAAAATTGAGGAAAAAATTAAACAAATTAAACAGAAATTGAAGAGAATTTCACCAAAATAAGATTATTTTACGAAAAATGAAGGAAATTACACAATTGATGCAAATTTCACAAAATGAAAGAAGTTACACAAAAATTGAAACAAATTTTTAAAAATAAAGAAAATTGTACACAAATTTGAAGATAAATCTCCGGAAAATGATGAAATTTTTTCGATAATTAAACTAAATATCCCGAAATGAATCGAATTCGGAAAATCAACACAAACTGACAAAGTTCAAAATCTCCCTCTCAAAATTGAGAAAATTTGGGCAAAATTGTGGAACTCAAGGGTGAAGTTCTTATCTTATTTTTTGCGCTTAAATGGCTGAAAATCAACACAAGAATATTAAATGTAAAGAAGAAGAATTTTTGATGAATAGAAGAAAAAATCAAATACTTATCTTAAAATCAACTCAGATAAGCATTTGGGTTTCCATTTCGAAACACTGTCAGGCAGAAAAGAAATTTCCCCAAAAAATTTGTCCACGATATTGTTGGATTTATTGATGCAGCTCTAATATGGTCCAAGCGGCGAATCCCCTGAAGATTTCTAGTTGTTGATGCCCAAAAATGGCTCGATCTTGACTTTAAACGTGTGTGGACACACACACACACACACACAAAACGGGACAGACGCAACAATTACCCAATTTTGTCCCGTTCCCAAAACATATGACCCTAATCCCAAATATGAGGTCATCATGTGAGACCCCCGGTGGGCCCACCACCCCCTTATATCAAGGGGGCATGTAGTGTAGGAGGTACAGGCAGTTCTTTGTCTACACAGCAAAGTGACTACAATATCTCATTGTGGGTGATGAGATTACAAACAGACACACGGAGGCGAAAACATAATCTGTCCAACTTCGTTGGCGTAGGTAATGAAAAGCAAGTTTGATTTATGGATGGACCTAATGGAGTAATGTATGAAAAGCCAGTGGAATATATGGTGTTTTGATGTTTCAAAAAATCAAAGGTCATGGGTCAAATGTCAATTAAATATGTAAAATGAACAATTTTGGACCTTTCTGTCACATTTCTATAATGGAAAGCAAGTTTTAGTAAAGGTGATTGGCCAAAGGTCAAATAGGTATCAAAAATGAATCAAATCCTGTTTTGTGTATGTATGGGTATATGATTGCATGGTTACTTGTGATGAGATCAGCAAATCCGTGGATATTGCATTCGTTCTTGTAAGCTAGCCTCCGTACTTGACAAGAAGGATGAATTGTTGTCACGATTTGATATATGAACACCATCTAGGGTTCTTATTTTGAATAATTATACCCTCGTACCTGGTTTGATATTGAAATTGTGTGCAGAAGTCATTAAAACATCAATATAGCAAGGAAGTCAAGTTGTGTTCTGGAACGAATTTTAATGTTATAAGAGTTTTACAACAAAACGGACATCATTAAAAGAAAACTTACTTGTAAATTCGACGATGAAGCAACTATTACAGTAATAGAGAATTAGGGTTAAGGTGGCACCTTTCTGATAGAACAATCACCCCAGCCGTACCTCTGCTCGACTGTGTGAATATCATGCAAGTAGTTACTTGGTTTATATGACAGTATACGACCTCCGTGAAGTTATTTATTCCTTATATGTTATTTGGTTACCTATTTGGTGTGAAGTTGGTTACTTATTCCTTATTCGGCTACTTATTCAAAAAAATTAACCGACTTTGAATAAATAACCGAATAAGTAACAAGAAATTAACCGACTTTGAAAAAGGAACCAATTAAGTAACAAGAAATTAACCAACTTTGAATAAGGAACCGAATAACGAACTGAATAAATAACAATAAATTAATCAACTTTGAATAAGGAACCAAATAAGGAACCGAATAAGTAACAAGAAATTATCCGACTTTGAAAAAGGAACCGAATAAGTAACAAGAAATTAACCGTCTTTGAATAAGGAACCGAATAAGTAACAAGAAATTAACCAACTTTGAATAAGTAGCCTAATAAGGAACCGAATAAGTAACAAGAAATTAACCAACTTTGAATTAGTAGCCGACTTTGAATAAGGAACCGAATAAGGAATAAGTAACCAACTTCACACCTAAATAAGTAACCGAATAAGGAAGAAGGAATAAGTAACCAACTTCCCGGAGGTGGCAGTACGGTGTTTTTGTGTTATTTGAGCAATTGATTGAAGCAAAAAGCGGTGATTTATAGTTTATAACCTGATAACGAGACTTTGCTGGTATAACAACCCTATATGTACCTCGCCCTGTGTAATTTGTTTTCAACCCAAGATTATTATCATTTTTGTGTGCACTGTAAAGGATTAAAGTAAATTTGTATTTCATTATTATTATTTTACAATGTAGCCATATAATTCGAAGATTGTATGCACACGGCAAAGAGGTAGCACCAAATCAAATAGGTATAAGTACGACAGAAAAACAAGTAAGAAACCCCAGAGGAAGAGCAACAAAATATTTTCGGGGAGCTATAATTTTATGGGACAGGAAGCTTAGGAGTTGAACATGTCCAAACTGGACTTTCGTGGGAAACTTTATTTTACCATGGACCCAAACCCAAATTTAACTCATTCGGTGAGGATGCGCAACACCATTTTACATGGGCTTAATAAAGGGACAAAACCTACGATGAACCGAAATTTCCCCTCCCTGCTGCAAAAAAAAAAAAAAAAAATTATTTTGAACTTAGTTTTTGACTTTTCTTTGATCCACAAAACATATTGATTGTTTTTTTATTAATATTGAATATGATAATGTGGCTTTTTGTTTGTTTTTTATCTTTTGGGAAGATTTGTTTGACTGTAGAATATCTTTTTGGCTTAATTCTGACCTTTTCTCAAAGGCTTTGATGGAGAAAAAGGAAATTAAAAAAAAAAAAGATCTGATGACATTCACACCCCGTACTATTTTAGGCGCTTAAGTTACGGAGTATCATTTCTTGACTTTTCAGTACGTTTACTGCCAAGTTTCAGAAAACCCTCTGGAACCGCCATGTGGCCGATCCCTTTTACCATTTTCTTGACTTGATTACAAATTGGCATTTTTCAACTGATTTAAAAAAAAAAAAAAAAACTGATTTAGCTTTTCGCGCTTGGGAAGATCTACCAACCCTGTACTGATAGATGAGGAACTGGAGCACTGGGGGCACGTGCCCCTCCCCGGTCACACACTTTTCCAAAAAAAATCCCCTTTTGAAGATGGAAAGTTCCTCTCAATTACTCTGACAGTCAAAGATGCAAGAAGTGGTGTAATTTGCACACAATTAAAAAAAAATATCACAAAAGTGCTCCCGTTTAGAATGAAATTTACTGACCTAGTATGAAACTGGTAACTTCTGTCAGTCTCATATTATGGGAAATGGGTTTCCACTGGAAAATAGCGCCTTTCTAAAAATGAAGTGCCTCTTTTACTTCACTTTGTTATCTACAGACAGCGGGTGTACATATGCACATGACTTAAAGAAGTGCCTCCTAAAGGTCGTGCCCCACTTCTCGAAAGCCTCCTACACTCCTGTAAGTACCGTTACATAGATTGTTGCAAACAAGAAATGTTGGCGATTTAAGCCTTTACAAAAAAAATACAAATAAATCAAAATTAATCATACGATTTTTTTTTTCTTTCATGGCAGCTAACTTTCGTTGAGCTGTTGTAAACAAACCTACATAAGTAAAAAAAGCATGCGTTCATAATAGTTTCGGTTTGTGTTTAACCGTGCATGTGCAATAACATCTCATTAGAAACTATACGTCGTTTAACATTTACAGTGGCATAAATTTAAAAAGGATTGGGATATTTTTAAAATTTGACCCCTGTTTGACCTTAATTTGACCCCTACCAAAATGCCCAAAACTTTAAAGTGCAGCGGACTCGGGGAGTTTGTAAGCATGAATTATATGGAATGTATATTTTTCTTTGCCTTTTAAATATACAGTTTAAAATGATCGCTTCTTTTGATGTAAACCATGTAAGTTTTATGAGATCTTCTTGCATCTCCTGGTTAAACATGGCGACACCGCAGTTCATGTTATGAATTCCTTTATTTCTGTAACCTTAAGTATAGTGTTGCATTGCCATAAGAGAGGCCCCAAAAACGTATTCACGCCCACTCGGTTTATGAATATATAATGAGTTTAAACGTGCCATTTGGCGACGATTATTTCATGGTCAAGTGGTCTAGGAATGTATAAATGATGGTCATTTTTGCAAACCTTTTTGTTAAAGATTGAATAATTATGTTCATCGGTGTTTTCAACTTATCATTAATCTGTTGATCAAAAAAAAAAGGATGAAATTTACAGATAAAAAGAACGTGACAGAAACTGAAAAATTACTTCCATGAATTTCTCCCATGCGATGTGGGTAATCAATTCTCGCAACAGAATGATTTTTGACTATCAGACTATGTGATGTAGAATTTCCTTTAACATGATTTTCGAATAATATTTAATCGCAAAACCTGCCGAACCAGTCAGGAGCACGGCAGATACAGACCTATTCCTAGGCCAGCGTAATTACGGGAAATGCGCTTCTGCTATTGGTGTATACTGTACATATCACCTGACAACAACAACACTTAGATTGATATGCAAATAATAGACTACACATACCCATGTCGAGTCATGATTGCAAGTGTGTTGCAAGCCTAGCTAGCCTAATATATAGGCCTATCCTGGCACTTAGTGAAAAGGATAGGCTATATGATCATGCATGCATTATGATGAACTCAAGATTTTAGGTAGAATTTATGATTCATGATCTAGATGAATTTAATGTGAATTAATTGAAGAATATGAGAGTGACATCCCTGAAAATCAAAAATTCGGAATCATGCATGGCATGAAAAAAAGAAGAAAAAAAACCCGATCTACTCTGAGCTAAACGACGCTGTTTCAACTCCAAATTGAAAGTGAAATCCGTGTTAGGTCGACGTTAGGCTCTAACGTTACGGTTAATGGTAAGGTATCGCCCCATAAATAAATTCAAAAGTGAACGTCGCCGAGCTGGTAACGTCACTTCCGGCTTTCATTTTCCCTGATTGATTGCGAGTGATTGGTGATGCTATTGATAACACGGGCTCCTATGGCAGTATGTTCGGTCAGGCAAATGTGTGATCGATAACATCGCATATATCTAGGGAAAATCAAAAACCGGAAGTGACGTTACCAGCACGGCGGCGTTCACTTGTGAATGTATTTATGGGACGATACCTTTCCTTTAAACTTTCACAAAATTGAACCTTTTTAGCTAGAAATTACAATTTGAAGTATGACATACGTCCACTCCTGTGAAGTAAAAGTATCTGACTATAGGCCCACACTAGCTGACTAGACTCCTCGGAAACGATGAAAAACATAAAAAGTTGGGGGGAAATGCACACTTTTGGATCTGCTTTACACCCCCTAAACGTTTTCGCAACAAACTATTTTTTATATCAAAATAAGGGGCATCTTTTAATCTTTCCGAATAAACCTCACTTATATGTCAAAATCCGCCAAACCAGTCAGTAGCACGACAAGTTCTAGCCTATCTTTTTTTATTATTAAAAACAATTTACTCTGAGACTCTTGCGGGGCGAAATTGTCCAATAAACAAATATATCTAAAGTTATTATTTTTCCATGATTAACACAAAAACAAACCCAGGGCTTCTTCACAAATAACCCTGCTCGAGGTACCTATTTCAAATTGAAATTACAAGTCGTAAAAACAAAATGATCGGGTGGGCGGGCCTTGTCTCGCAGAGAATGACGTCAAATGCCTCATTAACTCGAGTTTGGGGATAGGCTGTGTCAAATGCAGCACTGCACCATTTTATCAGTTTACAGGTTTATGACCGAAGAATACTGAATCGAAAATCTTAAATGAGGCTATAACTTTGCCGGTATACTGGTATAGAACCACATTCAAATGTTGTGTTTAAGGTATGAGCACTGAAGTTTAAAAACTTAAGTTTCCTATACTTTTAAAGGAGTCATCAGTTTTAATACCACTTGTAATTAGGGGCCAAGAAAATGTAACAGGGGGGCCTTAAAATGGCTGTGTTGAGCGTTGCGTCGATAGTTGACGTGTTGAATCAAGGATTTCCCCGTAACGTGATTCGCTACACATGCAGACATGAAGCTGTATAACCTCATAAAGAGCATAATTACCAGTCCCCCTTACCTGAAATGTATCAAAGAATAAAAATAATTAAAAAAAAGACATAAACACTTGAATATAGTCAATATGTAGATTTTTAATGGTTCAGCTACAACCACTAGACACTTAGAATATCTGGAACAAAATATTCCCTTTTATGATGTGCGTGTAAACACTTATTCCTTTCAAAGATTAGCGTTCAGCAGTTGAGTCTCATGTATAATGAGGCTTCCGTCGATGTCATCCACGGTCCTACATCCTGAATAAAATGAAACAAAAAAACGTTTTTTACCAAAAGTAAACAATTTCTACCAGTATTTATCAGTTGTTCAGTTGATTGTAAATCTCATTGCATTCAGCAGTTCAGGGATAGATCTATCTGATCACTTGTACCTCAGACCCAAAAATGTATAGTACGTTCTAAACAAGGCAAAATCATTGTCGACTTCCTTTCATGGTCTACTTCGAGAATAAGGGGAATTCAGATTTCACCAATATGCAAAAATGCTAGTCGCACCGATGAACTGACATTGAAGAATACAAATAGCATCATTCATCACATGTGAAAACCTGTTGCCATTCCCAATTTTCCGAAGTTTTATAACAGCATAACTATTCAGGAAATATGAAAGTCGTTTTACAAAGCGTTTTTTAGCCAGTACTTTGACTCTTACTCTTTTGCATCATATATCTATTTATTATTTGTATAATAATAGTCGTTTTACCTGTGAAAGCCATTGTTCGATCGAACTCATCACGTAGAATCTGAAGAATATCGAACACACCATCTGCTCCCTGAAATTGATAAAACACAAAATAGTATCTTAGCCACTTAATACTTCCTCTTAACTTTGAGGGACGTAGCCAGAGAGGAGATAAGAAAGGGGGGGGGGGAATTTCCTGAAGATACCTTATTTTACCATGATATAATTCTTAGTCTCGGTTTACGTACCATATATTTTCTTCCATTTTGGGAAAATTTATTCAATCTTTGGAAAATTTCCATCAATTTTGGACAATTTCCTGAATTTGACGTGCAGTTTTCTTTAATTTTCGGAAAATTTCCTTTAATTTTAGGACCAATTTTCTTCGATTTTCGATTCATTTTCTTCAATTTTTGGGAACTTTTGTTCAATGTTTGGGAAATGTCCTACAATTTTGGGATATTTCCTTGATTCTCGTTCAGTTTTCTTCCAGTTTTGGATAATATCCTTTGAATTGGAGCCATTTTTTCGATTTTCGGTTAATATTTTTCAATTTTGGCGGAATTTCTTTCAATGTTTGGAAAATTTTCTTCTATTTTGGGCAATTGTCCTTCGATTTTTAGTAAATCTTGTTCAAGTTTTGGTTAATTTCCTTCAATATTTTAGAATAGTCTTACAATTTAAGACAATTTCTTTTAATTTTCGTGTCCTTTTCGAAAATGTTCCTTATATTAGGGGCAATTTGTTTTTCGTTTTTGGTCAATTTTAATTAATTATCGGAAATTGCCAAATTTTATTAAAATTTTTTATGATTTTACCTAAATTTCCTTCTATTTTTTGTAAACAATCCCAATTTTCTAATGAAAAGAAAACCTTTCAGAGAGAGAACCTTTTTCTTTGCTCCATAAGACCGTGCCCCCTTGTCCCAAAATGTTCCATTAATCATGTCAAAACTGTTCATAAAACACATTAAAACATCATTCTTGGTTTGGTTTGCCTTCCCCCCTCACCCTTCCTGACATTTTATCCTGGCTACGACCCTGATATCTGGTAACTATTGCATCATCATTTATATATTCAAAGTATGTTATCTAATACTCCACGACACACGTTAGTTACTGAGGTAGTCTAAACAGTCATCTATCAGTCTGAATAACAGATTCCTGACTTCAGCTAAAGAGTCAGGCAATCTTATATGAAAGATGACTTCAAAAGAAACAAAATGGGGAAGAAGGCATTCAAAAATCTAATTCCGTTAACAGGTTAAGGTGATAAATCTAAGTCTCAAGTTTGGTATCATTTGTTTAGAAACGACTGAAATCAGATAAGCTGTGATGTCAGAACTTCAAATTCCTAAAAATCTTAAAGGCCTAAGCTTAACCTTAAACTTATCGAAACTTGGTATCAGACATCAACTCCATATGCGTCTCTTAATTCTGAAAACAAAACGCAGTCTTCACCGAGTTAATTTCTATGATGGTCAATAATGATGTAGCATGTAATTATACTTATTTGTTTTATTCATGTATTTCACTATCGATCTGATGACGTACATTTACAGCCAATCCCCAGGGTACCGGCCGTCCAATAAAAGCTGCCCTTGCTCCGAGAGCTATAGCTTTGAAGACGTCTGTTCCTGTCCGGACACCACCGTCTACGTATATTTCGACGTTTGACCCCTGCACAGCCTTTACGATATGCGGGAGCATCACAATCTTAAGATAAATGATACAGATATTTGAGAACTTGAGCAATGTTCGAAATGCAAATTTGAGAATGTGTCATCATTTTTTATGCTTTTATAACAGCTTCATGTTAAAATCATAAGAAAAGTGTTTTCTCTCAGGCTAACTGACCAAAAGACGTACTATATTCGCAGGTGTGATGGAAGGAACTCGGGGCAAGGGGACAGAAAATCAAGTGAGTGCACTTTTTGACAGTAATTTAGGGGCACTTTTTATTTTCAAAAAGGGGTTCTTTTGTCAGTTTTCGAAAAAGTGAGAAAAGAGTTGAATAAAAGAAGTTAGTGAATGAGTTGAGCATAGGCAGGATTTGGGGGAACAAGGGGGAACTTGCCCCACCCCAACTTCTTTCTTCAAAATGTATACTTTTGTATAGTGATTTTTTTGTACCTTAGATTTCCCCCAAACCCCTCCCACTTTTGACTTTTCCCCCAGCTTTTGTCTGGGAACATCCCGCTTATGGGCGAATAAGTTAAAAGGCTTACTTTTGAAACTTATTGCTTTGGAAATTGGAGGCCATGCCGCCCCCCCCCCTCCTTTTTCCACCACGGCCCTCGATGTCAGACCCTTGGTAAATTACATGCTTTGATGTCAAATAAATACTGATTGTACGTTACATCTTTTATGTACTATGTAGGATTTGCAAGCGAGTGGACTGGTGGATGTCTATATATTTTCAAACATCAAGAATGGCCTATAATTTCATATAACTGTCAAAAGAGACCTCCTGCTTCAGTCCGCCCTCAACTTCAAGTTGAATACGTTCGAATTTGGTGAAAATGCAGCAACTATTATAACACGAATCATTTTCGCGTAGTGACAATTAGTTTTTGTGTAGTGACGGAAGTCAAAATTAAAATAATTAATTCTGCATACTGACAAATGTTCGGAAAATGTTGAAGCTTGATGAAATAAAAGTAGATAAACGTATTATATAGCTTTATATATCATTGAAAAGAGAATATGCTAATCTTTTAACAATTTTGCTTACAATACAGATATTTTAAGCAAAATCTAATTTCATGAAGCTTTAAAGACATTCGTCAGTATGCGGAAATACAAATTAAGTATTTCACGCCAATATTCATTTCACCTAATTAGACATTCGTCAGTATGCGGAAAGGCGGACGATATGATACGAATCAGCTGGACCAGGTTGCCAGGGATCTGGACGAAGCTTTCCGAGTCCACAACCCCAATTAAAATGTCTCTGATGACAGCAGATTACAGATTACATTATAAAATGAGTGGCAACTATGACTGTACAAAGTTCGAAAATTGTAAACAGATTTTGCTGGTTTTGAGTCTAGAATTTTTTTTAGCCACCTAATTGACCTAGAAAATATAGAATGGTTAATATATGTATATATATATATATATATATATATATATATATATATATATATATATATATATATATATATATATATATATATATATATATATATATATATATATATATATATATATATATATATATATATATATATATATATATATATATATATATATATATATATATATATATATATATATATATAATCTATATATACATATATATATATATATATATATATATATATATATATATATCTATATATATATATATCTATATATATCTATATATATCTATATATATCTATATATATATATATATATATATATATATATATATATATATATATATATATATATATATATATATATATATATATATATATATATATATATATATATATATATATATATATATATATATATATATATATATATATATATATATATATATATATATATATATATATATATATATATATATAGTTATATATAGAGAGAGAGTGAATAACTAAAATTTCTATATTTCAAATACCGGTGGGGGAACTCCATCAAGCAGTCTTCCACCGTGCGCGGATACATAGATAGCATCCACTCCTGCCGAGACCGCCTCGCGTGCTAATTGGGCTGAAAAGGAGAACACTTTTACATTTACCAGTTTACAACCATGCATGGAGAAGTCATATGTAGCCTATGTGAACACGGTTAACAGGACTGATTGGATGAATCTTTACATTCAGTATATACAAAAAATGAACTGAAAATAACAGATCAGTTGAATTTGTAGTGTTCTTCTCTATTCTGCTATTGCACCAGTTCTTAGAAATGTACTTGAAGAATTCATGGGGCTTTCATGGGGTAAAGCTCAGACCAAGATGGCAGAATATTGTTACAGCTCAGGAAGTCAAGACGATAATTAAGTAAGTAAGCCTACTTATGTGTATATGGATGTGCCTTTCCTGCTTCAATCTTGCATCAAAAGCAGTGGCGTAGGAACAATTTGTTTTCTTGGAGGGGCTGAAACTTTATTTTTTCAAGGACCTCGACCCCCATCCCCACCCAGAAGCCTCGTTTTTGGCATGGTTTGTTGGGCATGTTTGGCGCTTTGGGCATTTTTCCTCTTTTTTTCCAAAGAAAAATGAACAAGTGACATTCTTGTTATCTTCTGTTTGAACTCTAACAGACTTGCCGGCAGTAGACATGCGTGCACGTACAACGGTACGTATAATTTGTTATGTACGTTCAACGATACAAACACATTAGGTGTCACAGATGCCCGCACGCGTAACTTTTTGTTTCTTTTTTTCCAAAGAAGAATGAACAAGTGACATTCTTGTTATCTTCTGTTTGAAGTCTAACAGACTTGCCGGCAGTAGACATGCGTGCACGTACAACGGTACGTATAATTTGTTATGTACGTTCAACGATACAAACACATTAGGTGTCACAGATGCCCGCACGCGTAACTTTTTTTTCCTCAGGAGTGTTTAGGACAATTTGCATTGATATCAGTTGAAAATCCTTCTAAGTCACTGTCTAATTTTCAACGGAATAAACGCAAATTGCCCTAAACACTCCTGGGAAAAAATTATGCTGCCCGCACTCAGAGTCTGCGGTAGCACGCAAATGTTATGTTTAATACAGCTTCGATTAGCTCAAAATGATTATGAGGGTGCTAAGAAGTAATAAAGTCTCCATCGAAATTACATTACCTTTTTTATCAACCTAATCAAAGAAATTAAAACATATGACAATATCCTATAAAGTTATATTATTTAAAGTGGGTATAAATAAGTCTTATAAGGGTTTTTTCGTATATGAGAAGTAAGGGAGGGGGGGAGGGGGTAAAGCATAGTTTAGCCCCCCTTCCCCGCTTCCTACGCCCTTGATCAAAAGCCATCAAAGTATACAATTGAACATTCTATAGCTTCTAAGGTTGTGTGATTACCATGCGAAGTTTTGTGTTAATTCCTGATACAACGTTCCGTAATTTTTTGAATGGGTTTAACAAATTTTGGCCAAAGGTTTGTTTAGACTTTACCAGACCCCAAATATATTCCATTAAGAAAAGAATTTCACAATTTCGGTCAATGACATTTAAATTAAGAAAAGAAATTTCAAGAATTGCATGCATATTTTCAGCTATCGTTCCTGTCGTGCGTCATGAAATTAGCATATTTTAAAAATTCTTCTTGCCTTGATCCGCCATTACTCGGAAACTAAAAGAGCTATTAAATGAATGTTCTAAAATCTTTGATCTTATAGGCTATTCGCCTACACACCTATAGTCGTCCATTGACCTTCAATATAACTTGAATATCGCTGCGATGTCCAGTAAGTAAAAGTTCAATTATTAATACATATTTCAATACATATTTCAAAAAATATTGGTCTTACGCGTAAGAATTCCTTTTACAACGATTGGGAGATTGTTGATAGATTTGATCCATCTGATATCATTCCATGTTGGAAAGTTGCCTATCTGGTCTTCACTGTAACTTAAGAGACTAATATCTCCTTGTCTTTTTGCTTCACGTACTTCTTCTAAGTCGACATCGAAGTTACCCGCCCTTAAAAAATAAAGAATGAAGAATATATCTTGAACTTTTGGAAACATTATATACTATTGTAGGAAGCAAGGACAATTTGCAATTACAATTTTTGCTTTCGCATCGCGCTTTTCGCTTTCGCACCGCGATTTCGCATCGCGCTTTTTGCATTTGCATCGCACTTTTCGCTTTCGCATTGCACTTTTCGTCATCGCATCGAACTTTACGCTATTGCATCGTACTTTTCCCTTTCGCATCGCACTTTTTGCTATCGCGTCGTCCTTTTCGGTTCCGCATCACACTTTCCGATATCGCAGTTTTCGCTATCGCACTTTTCGTCCTCGCACTTTCTCTATAGTATTCCTCTTTTCGATATAGCATCGTACTTTTCGCTTTCGCATCACACTTTTCGCTATCGCATCTTACTTTTCGCTATCGCATCGTACGTTTCGCTTTCACGTTTCACTTTTACTGTTGTATCGTACTTTTTTTCTATCGCAACGCACTTTTCGCTCTCGCAACGCTATTTTTGCTATCTCATCACACAATATTCTATCGAAAAACAACACACTCCCTGCCACTTTTTCATTGCATCAAATATTATTCTATCGCATCCAGGGTGTCGGAATGAATTCGGGGCAAGAGAAGCAGAAAGTCAAGTGAGGGCACTTGTTTGACAGTAATTGAGGGGCACTTTTCATTTCCAAAAATGGCACTTTTTGTAAGTGGGGTAACGTGCCCCTGGCCAGGTTCCTACACATATAGTTTCAGCATTAGCGGCTTTTTGGGCGAGCAAAAGGCAGTTGTCCCGCCCCCACTTTTGTTTTTCCCAATGTATAATCTTATAATTGTATGGTTATTATTGTACCTTAGCGTGATTTCCCCCCCCCCCCCTCCCCCCTCTCCTCCTCCCTGCTTTTTTTACTCTCTCCCCCAACTTTCGTTAGGCAAATCCCACCTATCGGTTTGAGATTGGGTAGTCAGGACTAATGTTGACAATTGCCCATGGGCGAATAGGTAAAAGGCCTAGGCTTTTGAAAATTGTTAGGGACCTTCCCTCTTCCATCATGACTCCCGGTAGCAGGGTCCCTCATAAATGGCCTGCTTTAATTTTGTCAAATAAATCCTAAACGTATGTTACATTTTGTATGTAAGATTGGAGAGTGAGTACATGGATTTCTATTTGTTTTTAAGCTTCAAGAATGACCTACAATAATTTCATGTAACTTTCAAAACGACACCTCCTGCCCAGGTTCGCCCTCAACTTTCAAAAGCGCACCTCCTGCCCAGGTCCGCCCTCAACTTTCAAAAGGGCACTTCCTGTCCCCTCCCCCCTCTTACTCTAGGGCAAGGGGGAAGTAGCCTCCGTGGTTCCGAAATCGCTGATCGCATCTTACGATGCGATCTTGAAATGTACAATTAACGCATCACACTTTAAAATTTAACTTCCTTCGAACGTGATTCAATCGCACAATAACTCATCGCACTGCTCTTCTTCTTGATAACTGGCTGGTAGCCTCGCTTATCACAACATACTGAAAAAGGCCACACTTACATGCATTGGTTTTCAATTGCAAATGTCTCCATAGTGCCCGCCCCTTTGCGTGAGCAGTTCCACAGGGCTCTCTTCTTTCCTGCTAAATTTTCATCACATGTAATAACTAAAGCTTTGTATCCACCTGCTTCAGCTCTTTCGATGAAATTTTTCGTGAGCATTTTGTTTCGTGTCAAGTAAATGTTCAACCATCGGAGACAATCTGGTACCTCGGCTGTAACAGTTTCCATTGATATGTTTGAGAATGCGCTTAACACCATTAAAGTATCAGCTTTTCCTGCGCCTGTGATCACAAATTGAAAATCTGTAGTTATTTGTTAGTGAAACGACTGAATTTGGTATTCTATTTAGTTTCGTTGCTGTCATGTTCTTCAGGCGAATGGCCTAAAACACATTCGAGTTATTTGTTAAAATAGCAGTATATATCGCACCATTCAGAGACTTAAATGAATCATTAATTGAAAAGCCAAAAAAATAATAGCTTTAAAATCTAGTAATTAAAAAGATCAGATATTCGGTGCCTTAACGAAGTTAGAAAACGCATTGCAATTGCCAAAGACATGTTTACAGAAATAAATCCAATCCTGAAAAATACAAATATTGGAATGGACACGAAAGTCCGTGTCTTGAAGGTATATGTATGGTCAACTCTTTATGCTGGACAATTAACAGTGATATCAAGAAAATATTAGAAGCAACAGAAATATGGTACAGTATATTAGGAGAATGTTGAAAATATCTTGGACAGATAGGAAATGATGATGTCCTGATAGCTTCAGGTGTGAGCATGTCCCTACTCAATGCCATCAGAAGGAGACAAATGGATTTTTTAAGCCAGTTTATTGCAGTATGTGGGAAAATTGAGGGCAATAGCAGAGGTAGGCAGCGAGTTAAATATGTACAAAGCTTAAACAACTGAAGAGAGAGAGAAAGGGGCGAGAGGGAAGGGAGAGAGGGAGGGAGGGAGAGGGGAGGGAGAGAGAGGGGAGGGAGAGAGAGAGGGAGGGAGGGACAGAGAGAGGGACAGAGGGAGGGAGGGGGAAGGGAGGGAGGGAAGAAGGAAGGGGGAGGGAGAGGCTCACATCTAAGGGCTGGATGACAATTTTCGAAATTTAGTTCAGCTCAAATGCACTTTAAATTCAGAGGGACTTTCAAAAAACGGGAGGAAAGTTCATGTATTTAAATCTATCGCGAAGGAAGTTCGAAGACACTGTTGAAAATGTTACAATGCAACACTGGACCATGTAGTTGTCTTTTAATAATTGCCACTCATCAGAAGTTTTGTTGAGTTTTAAATCGTCACATCTTTCTTTCTGTTTAAAAGATAACTAGAAACGAAAAGGTCGTGTGGTTCCGAAGCCTTATTTTTCAGAAGCTATTATATTGGCAGTGCAAGTGGGATGATAACGTTTGGACCCCTATTAAATGTCACTTCCTAGCATTATAATTAAAATTTGAGTATATTGATATCTGCTCAGTTAATTTCATTTTAAGAAAATAGACAAGTCATGTGTCCATTGTACCATTAAGCAAAATAGAGTTACATAAGGTC
Organism: Chiridota heheva; assembly: GCA_020152595.1. Classification (NCBI taxonomy): domain Eukaryota; kingdom Metazoa; phylum Echinodermata; class Holothuroidea; order Apodida; family Chiridotidae; genus Chiridota; species Chiridota heheva. The sequence goes on along the minus strand of JAIGNY010001658.1, from coordinate 685,910 downwards.
TTACAAACTCCTAGTGAGCTCTCCCAACCCCAAGGGGTCTCAACCACTGTTCACAGAAGGAATTGAAATCAGAGGAAGAATTCTTGTTTTGTTTTTTAACTAATCTATGCTGATACAGGTCATGTTTTAAAGCAATAGCAACTTTGCGCATCAGTTGAGCGAATGACTCTTTGATATCAATTTCCCCCTCCCTTGACATGTGAGAATGAATATTTGATTGGTAGATGCTAAAACACTATAAATATCTGTGTTTTGAACTTACAAGTTTTTACATTAAGTTTTAAAATGTGGATCAATATATTCATTTTTCCAGTCTTCAACAGTTAAGGTTAGATAGAGATAATCCACCTGTGATGGTTGGGAATCCGCCGGAAATTGAATCAAGGACAGGCCGCTAACTTGGCAATGTCGTGATATGACCACCAGACCGACGTATTTGTTTCTTTTAAGCTTTTAGATAATTATTTCAAGTCACTAATGATGACCAACCCGTGAAACGTCCTTTGCAACTGTTGTGATATTTTAGCATTGAGAAGGAATGCACTTCAAAATGCAATTCAAAGATGGCAGTCTTGTCACCGTCTATCAATTCATCTAGTCTTTGTTCTGGGAGAACAATAATGCTAACACAGACAGTAAACAAAGGTACTTAATTTTATGAAAGGGTAGTAATTCACAACAGTCTAAAAAGGATTAACTGAATAAAATTTTGCAGGTTGTGGGTGGAGTCAAGATATATATTTTAAATTTAAAATGAATTAAATTAATGAAATATTACATTTTAGCAACATAAGCATGTACACATTTTCTAACGACATAAGCATGTCACATAAAAAACAAAACTGGCATGCACTTGTAAAGATTTGAAAATTTCAAGATGTTTGCACTAAGCCCCACCCATTCATTCATATGTATGATATCGACAACAAAAACAATAGGGACCATCTTTGAGTCATGATTAATCAATGTGCCAAATTTGACCCCACTGACGTATGGTTCACGAGATACCGTGTTTACAAGCTTTTTTCAGTAAAACCATACTATGCTCCGCCTACATTTCATACAGTGATTTTGAACATTTTAATAAGATGGGCATCTACAACAACCATAACACCTTATTTACGCCCAAAAAGATGCAAAACTGATATATGGTTATCAAAATAAGAGCATTTAAAGATTTTTACATTTTGCCCCACCCACTCGGTAATATGTACGACATCAATATTACATACAATAAAGACCATTTATGGGTCATTATTCATATATGAGCCAAATATGACACGTTATAGATGTACTGTTCAGGAGATATCGTGCTTACAAGCAAAGCGTCACAGACACACCACATTATTCCCCGCCCAAGGGTTTTGAACATTTTAATAAGATGGGCATCTATATTTACCCTAACACTTTATTCACACCAAAGAAGATGCAAAACAGATATATGGTTATCAAAATCAAAAAATTTGAAGATTTTTACATTTTGCCTTGCCAACTAATTAATATGCACGATATCGATATCAAAAACAATACTTATTTATCACACTGGAACGTGTAGTTTTTGTGTATTTTGTTTTAGTGTTACACTTATTCCTGCGCTCTCATTGATATTCATGACATCAGCACAGAAAACAGTTGGGATCATATACACCACAAAACATCCATATACCAAGTATGACATAAATCCACTGAATGGTTCTTAAGATATCGTGTTAACCAGCTTCTTAGCGGAATTTTACGATTAGTCAGCCTTCTAATTAATATTCATGACATCAGCACCAACAAATATAAGAGTCATCTAGAGACTACAACACATCCATATACCAGGTATAACATAAATCCACGTCAAGGATCTTTATATATCGTATTAACAAGCTAGTTTACAGAATTTTATATTTAGCCCCACCTACCAATTAATATTCATGATGCATCTACGTGCATTAATGGTCAAGATGCATCTATGTGCCAAATATGACATGACATAGATGTACATGAAAGAATTGCTCCATTACATCAGCAATGTTATGATTTTCCACATGTTGGAAAATCGAACATCTCAAGGCTACCGAAAATTCACGCATCGTTGCCCCCACACTCCATACATACAGTGTACAATTATCCATGCACTGTACGTACGTACAGAGTTTATTTCGGGAATTGTTTAAGCGAGACAAAGTTATTAAAGAAATATTAAGCAAGGGCGCTGCGAGTAGCAATGTTGTGGATGTCGGGCACACTATTGCCATGACTAGTTCAGAAGACTTCGTGTTTACAAGCAAAGCGTCAAACACATACACATACATACATACATACGTACGCACGTACGTACGTATGCATGTACGTACGTACGTACGTACATCCATCCATACATACATACATACATACATACATACATACATACATACATACATACATACATACATACACACGTACATACATACATACATACATACATACATACATACATACATACATACATACATACATACATACATACATACATACATACATACATACATACATACATACATACATACATACATACATACATACATACATACATACATACATACATACATACATACATACATACATACATACATACATACATACATACATACATACATACATACATACATACATACATACATACATACATACATACATACATACATACATACATACATACATACTTACATACACTGTACAGACGACAACTGCGTTCCTGATAGTATTGGAACCAAAAAGCACCCAGTGCCTTACAACATGCTGCTGGTGCTGATAAGCCTTCCAGGTTGTTTTCTAATATCAGGGAGCCGCCGTTTAGAAAAATGGTACCTCCCTGCTTATATTACATGGACCGGTTCAATAGATAAAAAACCAGAGGCAGATGCTACTGTTCTGAACTTTGGATTGGAAGCATTAATCATTATTATTATTATTTCATCGTAAGTGTTGTATTCTTACATGTTTAGTTATTTATCACACTGGAACGTGTAGTTTTTCTGTATTTTGTTTCTTGCTTAAGTGTTAGTTTCTCCTGCGTTCTCATTAATATTCATGACATCAGCACCAAAAACAATAGGGGTCATATACACCACAAAACATCCATATACCAAGTATGACATCAATTCACTGAATTGTTCTTGAGATATCGTGTTTACCAACATCTTAGCGGAATTTTACGATTGGTCTGCCTTCTAATTAATATTTATGACATCAGCACCAAAAATAATAAGAATCATTGAGAGACCACAACATATTTATATATAAGGTATGACATAAATCCACGTCAAGGATCTTGATATATCGTGTTTACAAGCTTGTTAATATAATTTAACATTTAGCCCCACCTACTAATTAATATTCATGACATCAGCACCAAAAACAATAAAGTTCATCTACAGACCACAACACATGTACATATACCAAGTATAACATAAATTTACCTTAAGGATTTTGTGATATTTTACATTTTGTCCCGCCTACTGATTAATATTCATGACATCAGCGCCAAAAACAACAGGGATCATCAACATAACAAATATGACATTAAACCACCTCAAGGATCTTGAGATATCGTATTTACAAGCTTCTGTTACAGACACACATACATGCACACATCCACAGGCACACATACATGCACACATCCACACGCACTCATACATGCACACATCCACACGCACACATACATGCACACATGCACACGCACACCTACATGCACACAGACACACATCCACACGCACACATACACACGCCAGCATGACTACATAGGTTTCTTGTGCTATCGCATCCGTACCAATAAAAGATGTATTTTCCATCTGTTCAACTTGGGAAGGTCGAATGTCTAATTTTTGGCCCCGTCTGTTCATGTGTACTCATTCTACTTGCATTATAGAGTGATATAAAAGTCTGGAGAGAAGGTTCATTTTTCGACAAACAATTAGAATACCTTTGGCAGTCGCCACCTCTCCATCTGCACAGGCAAATTTGTGAAACGCACTTGGAGCTATACACACTGGAAAACTGATTTCATGTCCAAGCACTGTTGTAACCAAAGACCTCTCCTTGTTGGGGCGTAAAATTCTTGGTAGAAATCGAAACCTAGGATGAATTAAAAAATAATGTTTGTAAAATATGTTTTTGGGAAGAATTTTAACGATTTACTATACCTATCCATCAACATATCAAGTAAGCCGGTGTAACAGGAGCTTTGTCCGCCATGAGCAAATGTCCCCCCCCCCCCTCCGGACAAAATGTCCTTGTAGAATATGTCTGGCGGTCATAATCTCCTAGGAGATTCTATTCCCCGGGATTTGTTGTCTCCCATACACAGGGATAGCTGCCCGCCACGAGAATTTGTCTCCTAAGGTTTATAATGATATTTTGATAAGCTGAATATCTTCAACAGTTTATTTTTACCGTCCGTAGTGAGTGCCAAACTGCCAAAGGGATGAATGCTATACGTTTTACTGTTTGGAAACATATTTGACTTATGGAAAGAAATTTGTTGTATATATAGTTTTGCGATTTTTTCTCTTCAAATTTAATCTATTATAGTTCTATTATAGTGGGTATAGTTCCATAAAAGAAGTTTTGACTATTTTGTTGGGAGAAAAAAAGTGGTATTGGTAAAATGGCAGGATAATTAATATGGTTATATTTTTAGGTTTTGGTTTCTTTGCAAACAGACAGCGATGGGCAAATTTTAGCCTACCCGAGAGATTTATGTAAGTGAAGAAAAAGGTTGAAGGAGTCGAACAAAATGTATATAGGGTGGAGAGGGTTTGGTAAGACAACGTGGGTATAGTTTTATCAGCAGGTATATATAGCTTAGGAAGGAAGTGATTTTGTTCTTTTTCTGGGATGGTCTTGCGGAAGAGTTCGACAATGGAATTGAACTTGGATTGGGGAAGCTCTGGGTGAGCGAAGAGTGGACAGTCAATGAAGATGTGCTTCACAGTTGTGGGCCTGTGGTAATCAATTGCAGACGGGTTGGAGGAGACTTTACGGATGTGGGAATAAGTGAGGCGGGTGGCGTACTCGGGAGCGAGTGATATATACCAGTCCGGTTCGTACTTCATCGGGAGAACAGTTTTGTTCTCCCGATCGGGGGAACCTTAGCAATGCATCTATCCAAATTCAAGGTTTGCATAAGAATAACATCAGAATCAGACACATGAGCACAGGGAACTCAACCGCTGCGAAGGATTCCAATTTTTCTTCATGATTTGAAATAATGGCATATGAATCATTATATATTTGAAGAAAAGTAATGAATTCTTATCATGTGCTACTGTTAGGCAGACGCGCTTTAACAAGGTTTTTTGAAATTATGAGAAATAGCTTGGGATTTGTGAAATTATTTAGCAGTAACGAAGTTGTTTTACTTTCGCGAAATTGAACATGAATTAAGCAAACTTTGTTACAAACCTTTAATAAAACGAATGATTAGCATATATGACTTTGTATATCTTCACAATAAAAATGGCGGCTTTCATATACCACTATTGGTTCAGTGCGCATGCTTGAGTCTCCCGATCGGGGGACTTATTGAGTCCCCCGACCGGCGGTACTCATCCCTGCACACCATATTCCATTTAACACCCCCCACTTATCCCGTATATCACCAATCAATCATTATATTGTTTATTGATGAACAAAGATTGTTATACATATAGATTGTTATAAATTAGGAATAATGAGATACAAACCTTTTGCACATAAAAATCTTTAACATTTTAGTTAGAAAATCTTTTCTAATCTTCAGATTGCTGAAAAGTCCTTAAATATTTTATTGAAGATATCAGGAAATATTCATAAATAGGTATTTCTAATGAAAAATACCAATGGCAACAACAATCATTTTTATATATGCTTACAATATTTTCATCTGGCGACGACGACGACGAGTGAACACACAATTACAATGACGGGGTCGTCGCCTGCGTATTCGGTTATGATAGTAGCAATGCTATCACGAAACTCTTAATACGACCCGGACGAGAACACAGGTACGACGTACGGACAGACATAACATCGACAACCAAGTCAATGTCCACGGCCTTTGATAACCAGTTGTAGTACACTGGCGTGTCTACCCAACCCAGGCTTGAACCCAGGGCCTCGTGGTCTGTAGACAGGTATGATAATTGCTACACCACAGTTAGTAGACAATTTTTTCATCTATAAAACTCTGTCAATACATAATTTACCAACTCTAGTTGCAGTGGCATGGGGTGGGAGTGGGGTACAGTGCTAGCGAGAACGAATGTGTCATGCGTTCCCACGATTCACGCCGTCCATGGAGTACAACCGCGATCGGATTAACTATTGTTAAGAATGCGGAGAAATCGCGATCAATAAACGCAGCTTAAGTTGTCCAATTTAAGTGGTTACGAACCAGAAAAATTCGTTTAATGTTTCGCGGGGACAATGAGATTAATTCTTTTGTGATTGCGTTTAATCCTCGAGGTTTGCCGTGGCTTCGAGCACACAAAAGAATTACAAGGATGTTTAAAAGGAATTGAAGACGTAGGCCCTATGTTATCTACCTACTGTGGTGTAGCGGTTATAATACCTGTCTACAGACCACGAGGCCCCGGGTTAATAATAATAAAACTGGTTATCAAAGGCCGTCGATTGACTTGGTTGTCGATGTTATGTCTGTCCGTACGTCGTACCTGTGTTCTCGTCTGGGTCGTATTAAGCGTTTCGTGATAGCATTTGTACTATCATAAGCGAATACGCAGGCGACGACCCCGTCATTGTAATTGTGTGTTCAACTCTCTCTCTCTCTCTAGGCCCTATGTAAGTCCCGAAATCTCAACAGGTTTAAGAGACCAGCGTTATAGACCCCTAGCCCGTATTATGTGTGTGCAACTTCATATCTTTTATATCTACAAGCAATCAATATCTTTTTCCACAGGTTCATGAGTCCATGATAAACAAAGAAAAAGAGACAAGTATTGCCTAGTTTTTTTTTTTTTTCATTTGAAACTAACGAAGAAAAAACATTTGTTACGCTTTTTTCTTATACCAGCCCATCCAACATTTACAATCAAGCATTTGCTGAAAATAAATGAATAAGAAATCCCCAAAGAAATAGTTATTAATTCAAGTTTAATTACTCAATGCCTTCCAAATCCTGATATATTTGACTTCTTCTAATGTGTATTCCATATTAATATCACTTTTAAGTCGGGCTTGAAAAATACAAGAAGTATCGGCGTACCTGTAGAATTCCGATTTCCCTGCACCGTCGCAGCGTAACTGTAGGCCTACCATATACATGTATGTACAAGCAACTTAACACTCGGTCCCACCACCAAAGTTCAAAGCTATCCAAATTCCATGTTAAAACACTTTGTATATTAATCGTTTGACATGTCGGGTGAAATTTTCCATCTTTCCCCTGGGCCAGTCGGAAATCTGACCTCGTTTGACCTGAAATTTTCACAGCTTGATGACGTCACATAATTTTGAATTCGGGTGCTCAATGGACACGAAATATTTCCTAAAATTAATCTATTCGTTGATGCACAAATCGTCCGCAAAAGATCACAAATTCTTACTGTATATCACCAAAACACATATAACTGTACATACACAGTGGAAATAAGAACCCCGCAACACTCGTATATGTTGTGGAGTTAAATGAATTACGAAGATAGGTTCCGCATTGCTGTTACGTTGGCGTTCGATCGCGGTAGAAATTTGGTCAAAATATAACTTTTCGTGGATGAACCTAAAGCAAACTCTCTGTAACAATGTAATATAATGTTAAAAACATATCCATTTGGTTTTCTTTCAATATCTGTCTTTAATACGATCCCTTACACATGTTTTCTCATGTACTTTTTGCGATAATGGCGGCCATGTTTTCTCTGGCAGAAAGGTCATCAAAAAGGTCATATTTTTCGAGAAGAATATGAGTATTCATTATGCCGCATGCGCACCACTTGATGATCGCTCTAAAAACATGAATATTCATGTCAGAGATGGGTGTTTTAGAAACTTGGCAAAAGTTGTCAGTTCTTGCAATTTTTAAGGGTTTTGCCCATGGTTAGCGCTAGGAATTGAAATTTATGGGTTTGAACAACTTATCCATGCTATGATTTTAATTTTGTGTCCTAATAATGGGGAATTCGAATATCATGAGATGGGGTGCATATTAGATCTGATCGGTGAACATTGGCATATCTTTATTTTTTTCTCCAATACTTTTCGTCATCCCAGGGACCTAGCAGCGATTTTAAAAGTAAAGGGGGTGGGGGAGGATGAACTGTCATATAAGACCCGTTACCTGGTCTGTGGGAAGCATTTCCCCAGCCGCCAGAATCCAGACGCTGAAGTAAATCAGGCGTTGCCTTAAAATATATTGGGAAAAAACGACCTTCAGCTTCAAACTGATATATTGAAATTCCCCTTCGAAAACCCCCTTGTGTCAGTGGCTTAGCCAAGGAGAGTTGTTAGGGTTTTTTCCCTAAATCCTTTAAAAGGTTACATCACACTGCACACCGCCCATACAATATACTGCTTTACACAGGAGGGAGGGAGACGGGGAGTCATTTGAACAAAATGGGTGCCCAAAATCACTTCTTCTTGTGGAAAGCAGGTCAGGTGAGGGGTAAAAATACTTCTGGTTAATAACCGCACCAGAAAAATCCTGCAAGGAGGAAGATAGAGGGACAGAGGTGCCTAGTTGTGGAAGGGCCTAGAGGAGCAGTGCTTATCCCTAGTTTCCATATGACCCAGGCAAACAACTCGCCCTGGAGACAACTCATTTTCAAGCCCAGACTGTTGATGAGGCCAGTGGGATAAAGAATCAGTTTAATCTATCCACGGCTTTTAGGGCAGGTACATATTTCTGGTTTCCATGGTGCCGGAAAGCTGATAGGAGTTTTACTCCCCCTGGATATGGATGCCAGTCAATCACGGCATAGCTCCCCTGCATCGCTGGTACTCATGCTACAGCTGAGTCAAATGAAGTTAAGTGTGTTGCGAAAGGGCAAAATGCAGGTAGTCCTGGCCAGGACTCAAAGCCAGGTCTTTGCGTCTCAAAAACAGTTTTCTACCACTAGACCACTAGACCACCACACCTCCTCACCACTTGATAACTACAAAAAGACAATATGAAAAGAAACGCATGCTTTGGAAACAATGTGTAGTATTTGTGAGGCACATTTATTCTTGGAGTTCTCTCTTTTTTTTTTTTCTTTTTTCTATCTCCTTCCAACCAATTTTATACAACTTGAAATGATGGAACAATTAATGAAAAATGCATGTAAAAGTTGAATATATTGAACTGCATGAATACTTAAGTATGAGGTCACAGTATAATAGTATATACACTATACAATATTTTGGCAAAACACAAACTAAAGCTCAAGTAAAAATATCTTCGCTACTCTTAAAATGCACCGGCTGCATGAATACTTAAGTATGAGGTCCCAGTATAATAGTATATACACTATATAATTGTTTGGCAAAACATAAACCAACATAAAATATCAGCTTTTGTTTAAAAAGCACACGTAAAAATATCTTCATTACTCTTAAAAAGCACCAGCTGCATGAATACTTAAGTGTGAGGTCACAGTATAATGGTATATACACTATACAATATTTTGGCACAACATAAACCAACATAAAACATTATCTTTTGTTTAAAAAGCTTAAGTAAAAATATCTTCACTACTCTTGAAAAGCACCTTTTATTGCAAACAAAATTACTGGTAGTACAGTACACTTAACTCAAAACTTTTAAATAAATAACTTGTAAAGCTGAAAGAAACTCACATTTTAAATTTAATATAAAACAAATATTAATGAAAGACCTGAAACTGAAAGAAATTATACAAAAACTTTGCTTGTTTCAGATAAAAACCTTCTGAAGAAATATATAACACTTAAAAGGGCTTCATGGAAGCTATCAAATATTAATAAACCCTCAATACTTCACATATAAAAGCTCAGACTAAATCTTTATAACATGAATACATGCAATGAATAACTTAAGTATGCAATATTCTATACAAACAAGAAAAGCATGTATGTTTGATGCTTTCCTAAATAATATTTCTTTGCTATGTACAATTTAAGATAGCAGCGTGCAAGGTATACTTTGAAAAACACAAAAAATACTCCTCACATCATTTAAGAAAAATCAGAATATGACTATAAAGTTATTTTTTTTTATCTACACACCAACTTCATCAACAAGTAAGGAAATCTTTTGTGAAATTCACTAATCATGTCACCATTTGAAATCACACCCATACATGTACACTTTGGACAGGTGACTAAAAAAGCACTCTTTATACTTTTAAATACAAATACTATAAATCAAGGTAATGCAGCATGCACAACTTTCAGAAAACCAATTGAATACTCTTGTATCACACCACTAACATTGTGAGTATGTACATTAAACATTTGATGAACAAAAAGTGTAATTCCCATAAAATATACTATAATTACACCACACCTTTGAGTTTAGTAATACATACACCACCAGCAGTTTTGCTTTCTTTACAGTGCACAATGATACACGAAGGCAACAGTTTTGGCAAAATACTTACATAAAAAATACAGAAGATATGCATGAGCAAGGTAATGCACACATTTCAAAGTAACAGAATACAAATCACATGCAGGTCAAATATGAAAATATACATAAAGAAACTTTTTTAAATGCTTAAACAACTAAAAATAAATATACATAAGATTGATAAGAAAACATAACGTATGAAACAATGAAAGCTTGCTTGATAAATGCTTTTGTTAGAAAACAGCATACCCTGTTAATACACTCATAGAAAGACTGAGCAAGATGATAGCACCAACATAAGTTAGTATGGAGATGGAAGCACCAGTTTGATCAAACACAAGTAGGCAAGTGATGTGTAAATGGAATGGAGAACGTGATTGCTTTATTGCATATAAATACATTTTCAGTAAGTAGAAATGTCCCTTGTGAGTGAAAGAATAATATGACTGCAGGGAATGCTAGAAAAACAGTGCATGTCAAGAAAAAATAACGAATACAAGTAATGGAGATGTACTGTTTGTGAAATTACTTTTTAACTTTTGTTAAACAAATATCTCTTTTCCATTTGTCAATGGTCATGAAGGCAGTGGCATAGCTAGAGGTTGACAACACTCAACAAGTCAGAAAAAATGTCATATTTATAATAAGTAATACACCTAAATTTACTCCTCAATTTGAAACCAAATCTACACCCTCGATTCTTACTTTCCAGCAAAATTAGGATTCTTTCCAACAAAAAGTCCTAGCTACGACACTGCAAGAAGATGTATGGACAACATACCATTAATGCCAAATATATTTTGTACAGAGAGTGAAATGTTTTATTTCACATACACAAAATGGTCTAGTCACAGCCAAAGAGCAGGTTATACAGTGTTCTATGGTTATATTTTATGAAGTAGATTTATGTGACCAATATAATAAATGAGTTTAATTTTTTACAAAGTGTTTGCCCATGCACCTTATAATCATACAAACCTGAGACTTGTATTTCAACATCCAGCACACAAGTTCATAAATTGATAGTAATTTCATATGAAATTAAACATACTGAGTATATAAAAACAAAGGTAGTTGTAATTTTCTAAAAGGTATGTAAAATGATCATTTTGGGTGTTTTTACATTTAAAGCAAGAGTCAAAAGTCCATAAAAAAGTTAAACAGGTGGGGTCACAGAAGTGAATACACTCAAAATACAATGTGTGTTGGATGATAGGCACTTTACATGTATCTGTCACGACTGAAGTTCAAATCCTGTTTAAAAAAAAAAAATATGGTTAATGAGGGCAAATATGCATAGATATATCAATACATGTTAGATTAGTGAAAGTGAATCTATTTGATGTAATGACATCAGTAATGATCTCACTTCAGTACCATACTATACGGTAATTCTCAAACAGCTTTGTATGTAGGTTGATTATGACCTCTGTAATTTTCAAGTGATTCAATGTAATTTGTTGATGAGGATGCTCATCCAATCTTTACAATATACTGATATATACAAATGTTCTTTTTAAACATTTTTTGAAGTCAAATTGTGAGGTAGTACTCAAATTACAAAGAGTCGCATTCATTAAACAATGACCACAATACATTTCTTTCTTACAATAGTTTTAGTAAAACACTTCCATTAATTATCAAACAACCTTTACCTAAAAGATCTTCAAAAGCAACCTTCATTTGGAACATTTTCAATCACTGACATGACATCATCAAAATCAGTCAACAACTGAGATGTTTCGTCTGCCTGCCAACTCTCATCTGAGGATGACAATTCACTCAAAGATTCATTATCATCACAACTTTCAGAAGAAAGGTCAGAACTGTTTTCAGACATACTGTCACTATCATATGATATGGCTGCGCCTAATACAGGCAAATTGTTGGGAATGACCATATTTTGGATAACCTCCTCAGACAAACATTGGTTTTCACAATTTTTGCACAGACATATAAGGGAACAATTTTTTCCATTCTTTTTACATTTACACCAATTTTTGTTACAGCCCGACCTACACTTACAACCCTCTTTAGCAATCTCACATTTTCATTGATTTGTCTCAAATTTACTTCAGAGTCCCACACAATGCTTAACTGCCCATCAGTCATAGCCAAACCATAATTTAACAAATTTGGAACATTCACACAACTTGACAATGCCTGGGCCCACATTTTCAAAACCCAACAACATCGTAACCAATGTAGCCTCAAAGCATCGGCAGAGGGCATCCACTCGGATTCACAGCTGACTTTTCTGGAGAGGAAGGTGATATCTCTGACAATGCTGTTTTCAGATCTGGAAGGGAAAAATTGAAGTTTTCATGCTTGCATACTTGTTTTGCTGTCATATACAGAAAAACTTTGTTTGCCAAATCAAGCAATGACGTCTTCTCCTCCTCTGAAAGAGAAATGATTCAGGAGTTAAGGAGTCAAAACAATGTCGTTGTGTTGATACAGGCTGGTTGACTCTTGATGTAGATGCAAGGTGGTACTTTGTTAATACAGCACTGTCAATACTCCTAGCACCAGCAGAGGAAGTAATTTCTGTTATAGGAACCGTACCAGACCAACATTTTGTTGAAACAGGGAGAGATTCCACAGCTTGTATGGAGGTTCCATGAAACCCCCTACTTTCCTGGTCACATTTAACAGCAGCATAACTGCTACTTTGATTGATGTTGTCAATAGATGCAACAGTGAAGCTATCAGAAAGAACAACAGGTTTGTTCTTAATTTCTTGTAAGGCTACATGAGTTTGGTAGCGTTGAAGGGTTGGCTTGCTGACGGTCACACCAAAGGCTGACAAATATTGGAAGCAAGACGATGATGATGATGAAAACCTGTCCACAACATCTGATATGGCTATGTGCAATGGCTGCATAAATGAGTGCCATACAAATGTACAAACGTTTCAACGTTTTCCTGTGGTGCACGTGAGAAGAAGAGTGCAACTGCAAGAGGAAGTGTTAGGACCAATCAAAATCACCCTTTACCAACATTTCAGAATTTTCTGCATCACTCAATGTGCTCTGCAGAACAAAATTCCACAAGAAAGGTGGTAATTTTGTTATTTCATCATGAACTTTAATTTGATCAATAACACTTTTTTTGTAGTCTGACTTTTGAAGTGCAGAAGCATATGGCAAAATTGTCCCATTCAAATCACTTGCAACAATTTTACAATCAAACCTTGGTCGGTTAGCACGTAGTTTACTTTTAAGAGTATTGATTTCTTCTTGCAGCTGCCTCTTTTCCCTGTCAGCATAAAACAGGGTGGTATGAAAGCATGTTTGTACATCACACCCAAAGCGTCTAATCAGGGTACCTAATCTGCGGCTATTGTTAATGTAGGAAATTATCAAACATTCCCCAATTGCAGTTTTAACCAAAGACAATAACTGAGGTTGGGTTTTCTTTTGGGGTACAACTTGGTGAGTAGAACCCTTGGTTGAAGAAATGGCATTGTCAAATGAAGAAGAATAAAAGTGATATAATGATTGAAGCAATACAGCTTTATAATCATGAAGGTCTTTAACAAGAGAAATAATAATCTGAGCAAAAGCAAAATCTTCTACATCATCACATGAGGTGAGTTGAGCTGTATGAAAAGGAGTAATTACAGAAGACAAGTGATCTTTTGAGGACCTTATGCTTGCTTCATATCCTCCGTTGTTACCGTACCTTGATACAGACTGATAGCAAGTATTACATAAAAGGTTATTTTTATTTATTTCCAAATCAGTCTGCTCAAGATGGTTCTTCACAAAATCATTTAAGACAGCCAAGTCTGTAAAAGTCCTTGTCTTGGTTTTGGTGCGTGAAGAACACAAGCTACATGTACAAACTTTGGAAGTCCTTTGGTTAGCGAATTTGCAATAGTGTGTGTGGCAGAGATATATACCTGATGGACTGCTACACAATTCAATTGCAGTTCCTTTACCAAGATTAAATAATTCTTGTAAATTTGATCTCTCCAATAATTTTAAGGTTTGGTGAATCTTTTCATCACTTTTACAATTTGGGATTTGACAGGAGTCTGTAAGTTTTCTTTTGGTGGTTGTAACCCTGTCCTGACTTACTTTTAATTTGCAGGCATAACAAATACAGTCATTCTCAGAAATGTTGTTTTGCTTTAATAAAATAAGTGTTGAAGCATTTTTTGGGGTAGCTTGTGCAATGTGCCAATACCTTGGCTTATGCTCACCACAAAATGCACAGGGACCACTTTCTCTGCCTTCATGAAGAATTTGACAAAATGTTTTTTTTGGTGGCATAATGGTAAAATATTGGGTCAAAAATTAAGATTATTCACATGAAAGATCGATGGAAAAAGCAATGCTGCAAAAAAAAAACCTGCATTAACAATACTACTGTATATATCTGAAAATTTGAAACAGGACAAAATAGTTGAATGCAGTAAATGGCAATGAAAAATGGGGAGGTGCATATGGTATAGATGTAGAGACTCAGCTTCAAGATGGTAAGGGCCATAGTTTGAGTCCCGGCCAGGACTACTTGCATTTGTGTCCACGAGCAAGACAATTAACTTTGTTTGCTTCAGTTAACTTGGCTGTAGAATAAGTACAAGCAATGCTGGAAAGCTAACCTGCAATAGACTTGCGTCCTAAATTGGGAATAAAATTTATATCCGATCAATGTTACATAAACCATATTTATAAGAACTGGCCCTATGCCATGAATGGCTTGAATGAATTCAGCTCAGCTGCCTTTACTGCAGTAGTAAATGGCAATAAGGCAAAATCAACAAAGATAAAATTGGAAATGATAACCTATGCTGCAAAACAAAAAGGACTGAATATTTTCCACCAAAAATACTTAAATGTAGTAAATGCGATTATGGCAAATGAAACATCAACAACAAAGACAAAAGGTGATACAGCGTCGTCCTCCCAACACGAACACGGGAGAAGATACAGCCAGGCTTGGCCTAACGTAGACTATAATTTAACAGTATTTTTAATGATGAAATCTCATCATGTTTACTTTTAGTATTAACAGATTTTACTCTAGGCTACGGTTTTAAAAGGCAAGAGCCTATATTATATTAAAACTGAGTAAAAAGGCTAGACTTGACTTAAGCCATGGTGTTGTGTGACTGACCAGTCAAAATGTTTTGAATGTGAAGTACTAGACCCAATTTGTATTGAGTAAACGTTAGGCTAAACAAAACAAGCAGACAGTACCAATAGTACAGTTACCATTGCTAGGCCGAACTCATATGTGGCCTATGACTAAATTTAACATAGGCCTACAACTTACAATGTTAAGTTAACACACAAGAAAAAAGTAGGCTTAAAGTTATCGTGTCCCCACTTTAGTACATACAAGCCTAACAATAGGACACCCCGGAAGCTTAACTGAAGCCAAAAAATTATCGATCTATTTTTCACACTTTTTGTAGATGAGCCCAAATTATATTATATTGTGAGGTAGAATATTATCTAAAATCATTATATATTGCATCAATTTATCCAAAAAACGTCTTATACGGAAGCCTTACAGATGTAAAAGTGGCTACAATATTTACCTTGATTGCTCGATTTTTGTCACCAGTGAAGAGGAAAGATCTGGTTAAATCTTGCACAGAATACGCTGTCTAGGTCTTATCACCTTGTGAATATGGAGTTTTAACCTTTTTTGGTAATACTATAACCAAATTTCTATAATTTGCATCATTTTCTAAACAAAATGCAAATAATAAAATAAAACTGACCAATCGTTCGTTGATGATTTTTGCTTGTAAACACGTACTGTTTAGCTCGCTTCCGGGTGAGGTCGACGTTGTTGAAAGTTACGTAATAACGGTCGTATATTGAGGTCAGACTCCGCACTGGGGCCTGTAAACACGCATGCATGTTTAGATTCCTTGGTCCCACCCATTTTCCTTTTATGGTCACATGTACCCTTGTTGAGGCAAACTTTTCTCGTACATACATAAACATGCACGAACCTTGGGCAACGTATCACAATGTATCGTTGGGCGTTAATGTAAAAGAATCCCTCGGTGTTCTGAAAATGTCCCTGTATACCGACCCCTTTCCTTACAATTTATTTCAAATGTTCTGCAAAAAGAACAAAAAAGGATAATTACCAACTTTTTTTTGCTCTTGACTTTTGATAAAATTTATTCTTAATGGATTGGTTCGACTCCCTATAACCACGCCGTAATTTTGTATTACGACGGCATAATATTATTTTCTTGCACGTGGCAAATATCATAAGGTTGCAGGGAATTGTGCAATAAGCCTTCGGCGATAATAATTACCAGATGGTTAAGAAATGTCCAGGGCACAGTAATACCTGCTTATACCATGGAGTTAAATCCATGCTTAAACTAAACGTAAATGGTTACCATGGAAATTGCAGCTGGTAGTATGCCTATACTCTAGAAAATGTAAGGAATAAGGATTGACCTATTTCTCGACAATTAGGAATATCTTGAGAATTTAACTTTTAATCATATGGTATCATCAAATTGTCCGTCACTTGGCCTAAAATGCCAATAATCGACCCAGATCGGTTAACATTACCCGTTGAGTCGCACATTATATTTTACACAAAAAGGCTTACAACTTTTGTTCCAAGCATATTTTCTTTAGTCAGATATCACTATTAATTAATTTCAATTTCCCACCATGTGGTAAGGTTAGGTTCACCGTCACCCTCTTTTAACTTCTGCAATCAGCCCGGGCTCGTGTTGTCACCCCCCCCCCTTCCCAAACCCCTCTCTCTCCCTTGTGGAATTTATTCTTGTGGAAAACAGCTAGCAACATTCCTTGGGATTTGTAACTCAATACTCAATACTCAATATATATATATATATATATATATATATATATATATATATATATATATATATATATATATATATATATATATATATATATATATATATATATATATATATATATATATATATATATATATATATATATATATATATATATATATATATATATATATATATATATATATATATATATATATATATATATATATATATATATATATATATATATATATATATATATATATATATATATATATATATATATATATATATATATATATATATATATATATATATATATATATATATATATATATATATATATATATATATATATATATATATATATATATATATATGCAGTTTCATATAGAATTTATCCCAGGGGGTGAGGGGGGGGAGGCTGAAATGAACTAGACAGGGTCCCTGTGATTTTACCAATTAAATACGAAATGATATCGCCCCTGCTGATGGTACTTATTTTAAACCAATACAGATTTAATATTGGGAGCGATCTGCTTTTACGTTACTGACAAAGATAACAAATAAAAGAACATGAACTATTAGTTAAAACTGTAAAACACGCACTTGCAGTTTCATTTAAATAAAAACAACAAGAGTGTAATCAATTTTATGTATATTTCCATCGTGCATTCAGTCATGAAATACATTTGTTAAATAGAATATAGTAATTGTTTTTTCATCATTTATTGTCTATATTTTTCTCATTAGCAGATAAGCGAAAATACTATTATTTAATCATAGATACATTTGTGGATATTAAATTGGAAAGGGAGGGGAGAGGGGCAGGTTCACCCGCACCTGCTATGTCCCTCCTTAATTATCTTTGTATGGAGAAACGTATAGTAATCTTTTCAATCGACTGCTGAGTCTGCTGAGCCTTTTCCCAGTCTGATGAGCCTTTTCCCGTCAGTTGAGCCTTTCCCTCATCAGCTGAGTTTTTCCCCCGTAAGCTGAGCCACCCCCTCCCTCCCCACTGCTAGGGATGCGCACTTTCGTTTAATTAAGGACCCCTACATAGGTTTCATTTAGGAGGGGGGAGGCTAGAATGATGTTATAATTATTTTGAATAATTTACATAAGGCCCATTTAAAAACCATTGCTTTGAAAAATATTTGGGGCCATTTCCCCCTTCTCCCGGTGTTGGAGCCCTGTTGATTGAGTAGACGATAAACAACCCATTTTTTTTCCATCGTGAAAATGCGATCACACGCCGAAAATTTTCGCGGAACTGCTTTTATCCCTACAATAACCACAAGTAAGCATCGCGATTGGCAACCCACAAATAAGTGTGGAATGTCACAAAGCTTAAGTAGGGGCCGATATTCAATTTACAGATTATCAAGAAGGCTGTTAAAAGTTGTCAAAATTATGATCCATGGTTTAAACGCACTTTAAAATGATCTTGAAATTAAATACCAGCAAGTAAATTGCAGTAACTTGCAAATGTTTTGATATGTTTTGAACTCTTATGACATAAAGTGCCGTACAAGTTCCAAAGGTGTGCGACCAGTTGGATGCTAGCGTACTGTATAAAAATTATTCCAACCCCAGTGTTAATCCTAACTGTACTGTAATTTGTTTTATGCAACCCTCTTTGGAAAATGGCGGTCATGCTTGTGAACCACGCTGAAATCTTAGCAACGTTTATTTTGCTATCTTTTTTTCATTTTTGTACAATTTATTCCAACTCTCTAATCTTTGCATTTATTTGTGGTGAAAATTACAAGTAATGCTTTTAAGTACGTGTAAACCTGGGTCCGTTTGACAGCTTGTAAAACAAGTGTTGCATAGTCGGATAGTAACGTTAACCCATTGTTGGATTGTTATTGTTAATCAGGCCTAACGTTAGGCTTATATCAAGTAGGCTTAATTTCGACATATCAAAGTGAGGTTGTATGTGGGACTGGTTTGAAAGGATTAGGTAACCACAACATCCCTGTCAATAGTTCTGTGGTTAACATTTCCTGACAACAGCAAACCAGCTATACAGAGTTTTATTGATTAAAAGGGATTATTTTCTGGCACAATAGGGAATGCAGGAATCGACTTAACATTACCACCTAATCTGCTAATCCTGTCAAGTGCATTCCAAGGTAATGTAAATGACACATTCATTCCCGATAGCACTGTACATAGCCCATCCCCTACTTATCACAATATTGATCACTGTGTTCTATAGTTAATGATGTGTTCTATAATAAGATCATTAATACAAATCATTTAAGCTACTTTTGAAACCTTGACAATCAAATCATCAAGAGGAACGATTGAGCCAAAGTAAAGGGTAATTTTCTCTTTGTTTGTTTGTTAGTTTGTGGGGTGGTTGTCTTTTTTCAACCCAGTGGGAAATTGCGATGTTGATTAACTTCCAGAAAATTTGTCGCCTTCTCTGCTAACACACTGAGCGCGCGTCAATGGGGCTGGCACATGCAATGTAGCTAGTACCACACTTTGCTCACATAAGCTGATCAGTGTACCAAAAAATTAAAACTGCGAAAATAGCTTTCATTGAGTGCATGATGTCTAGGAATATCCCCATGACACTTCCTCTAGAAAAAAAGTGACTGGGGAGACGAAATCTCCGAGAACAAAATCTCCGGTTACACCGGCATCGTGGGTTATCTAAGCGCCTATGCCATTCACGTGAAAAGACAAGAAATTGCTCCCCATTGCTCGGGAAAGAGGCAATTGGTGGTTTTCGTGGAATTTATATTCTTTTAAAGCATTATTTACATCCTGACTATCTAAACATAGAAATACCAATGTGTTTCTCTAAAACTGTTGGAATCAATATTAGGCCGACTCTTCATAAAAATTGTTATTGCTGCAGCCATTTTCTCCTACGAAGGGCCGTAAACTTAAATCTTTTATTTTCCATGACTTAATTGACGCCATGAAGTGAACTTCTTGTTTGTGGGTTTCGTTGTTTCGTCTATCTGTCTATAAGATCTGGGCTTCCAGTCCATAACATGCAAATGCATTATGTATGCAAATGAGGTACATACGTATAATATAAGATAATAAAATGTTCAACTTATGAAACTTGATCAAGTACAGGTTATCTCTTAAATTTACAGCATGGAAAAGATATTTTAATATATTGTATTTTGCACGTGAAACATAAGATTAACATAGATAGGTCTGCTATCAAGTCTCGACAAATACTTTTTCTTCAAGTGAGAGAATTTTTACCTTTTAAAGCATGTTCTGCTCTCTGTTAGCGTCTGCATGTCATCAGAACCTGCCGCGAAAAACTCCCATGCTGGTTTGGGAAGAATCCGCTTGGCAGCCTCCTCAAAATCCGTAACACAAAAGAACTTTTCATCCATTTCGCTGTGGGGAACTTCCAAGATCTGAAGAAGTGGAAAAAGGTATACTTTCCGAAAGCACAGTAGAATCAATTTAAAAAGAAGGTATTAGGCAACGTATTTCACGCCAGTGCACCACAACTGGTTTTCAAAGGCCGTGGACATTGACTTGGTTGTCGATGTTATGTCTGTCCGTACGTCGTACTGTGTTCTCGTCCGGGCCGTATTAAGCGTTTCGTGATAGCATTTGTACTATTATAACCGAATACGCAGGCGACGACCCCGTTATTGTAATTGTGTGTTCAACTCTCTCTCTCTCAACGTATTTCAGTCTTCGAATGTTTTTGGGACATACTGATAAGTCATAAAAGAATCGAAGGAGAGTATCCGGGCAGGTGGAAAAAAAAAGGGAGGGTGGGGGGTATATCCATGTTGAAACGATATTTCACTAAGGGTGAAATGTTACCCTCTAATCGACTTTGCAATAATGCGAATGATTTCCTTGAAAAGATGCAAGCCTTTCAGTTAAAGCTACTAGATAGAGGCTATACTGAAAAAGATTTAGTTCCACCTGTTGATGGGCAAGATGGGCGAGAGTTAAAGGCAAGAGTTGTTACACAAACAGACGCCCACAGAAACGGAACCCCTCGGTTTTCAAGTTGACTTATAGCCAATACACTTCTACTAGACATTAAATTTGTTAACGGAGAATTGGAAATTGAATGAAAATCACCCAACTCTGAAAAATCTTTTTCCGACTTCACCTATCATTGCCTATAAAGAGCTAACAACCTAAATGATATTTTGGTAAAAGCAACTCTGGGGAGTGACGGTGAGAAAATTAAAAAATGCCGGAGATGAAGTTCGATGAAATAGATCTTGAAATGATTACCATTCCACGGGGCTCTGTAAACGACTCTGCTTGATTGTCTATTTGAACACCCGTTGAGAGGGGACATGCACCTTGGTTGGTTTCTTGAAAAATTCAAATTGTCCCGGAGAAGGGGCAAGACTGCAGTCTTGCTTTCAAAACTATTTGAAGGTCTAAGTTTTGTGGAAGAATAAAAAACTTCCATTTTCCTTCTATCTGTCTATGGTCATGGCATTAGGAAAATTTAATATCATATCGCTTTTTGAACAATATCTATCTACCTATGCTGCATTCATGTGCCATTTATTTGATGATAGCCATTAGCGGTACCAGGATATTGATACGGGGGTGGGGATTTGTCTTATGAAGGAAAAAGTCCTATGTCGGATAACGCCCGTAAAGTCTCGTAAACAACTATCTGAGGTGAAAGTGGTCAAAAGCGACCTCGCCATGCACTGACTGACTGATGATAACATATCATGCCTGCCACCTGCAATTATTTGTGTATAAAACTTCACCACGGCAGCAAAACCATAACATATTAACCTCCAGATTTTGTCAAGGCCTTTATTTCTCGTAAGATATAGCTCAATTTCTAAAAGAAACATATCTTAGCCTCTTTTCATAGCCTTGTGAAGTACTCAGGAGCTGTATCCACTTTGATGATGATCACGGTACTCACTCCAATGATCTGATGACGGATGCCATATTGTTGTCAAAAATGTCACCAACTGACCAAAAAGTGGTACCTCCTTTGACCGAAGGTAAAGCAATTAGTTTCAACTGCGCTGCTATGTCTGATCCAGGAGATACCACTCTAAAATGATACCTCCTTGGTATGATTAGGTACACCAGCATTGTTATCAGGCATATTTATGAGAATCTAAATGAACGTTGCCTTTGTGCTTCCAATTCACAAAATAATTATTTCATAACTTTACTTTAAAGAGGCAGATAAAAATGCAAATTTATAGGCTTATATGTATTGCATTCTTCAAATTAAGTCATCTTGTAGTTCACACTCTTTGTAGGCCTATCGGATTCTTTCTGGTTATAAATTTAGCCAAATTTGAAAATGTTTGTTCTTGTCAGTTATTTAGCCATAAATTTAGTATTACTTATGAATTGGTACAATCTTTTAATTTCTCTTGGTAAATCCTTAAAAACGAATTATAGGTATACACACAAGAGATTCTATTCAAATAGTAGGATATTTCATTAATGAATACTAAAGTAATAAACAAAACTTCAAGGATGCCTATATAAATCAAACAGTGCAATAAATGACAGCACACCGGGCAAGCCCACACGGTCAACTCATTTTAAAGCACTTTTTTAAGTCTGGAGCCTTGATCCACTTCGAGGATGGAAAGCGGTAAATGGATAGTCAAGCACATTTGTTTTTGAATGATTTGAGTGTTACAGTTAAACGTATATCATTAAAAGAAAACTTACTTTAACTTCCACGATAAACGGCACAGACTACTATAGAATCAGTGGGTAACCTCCCTGGTGGAACAATCGTCACAGCTGTAACTGCGTATAATTTTCGCGTCTCACTGTTTTTGTTAAAAACTGTTGCTTCTTTATTCGCTCGGGTGCGTGTATTATAAATGCGTGCGTGGTCATTCTTACCTTATAAAATTGCAGTATAGCAAATATTTAAGGAATCAAGTAGATGGTGCCGAGGTCTCTACTGCTCATTCAAAACCGGCTATGACGTCACAGGGGAGGCTGAGAGGCCCAAGGCGCAGCCGAGGGCCTCTGCCCCTGTGACGTCATAGCCGGTTTTGAATGAGCAGTAGAGACCAAGGCACCTTCTACTGATTCCGATTCATAAATTCTGACATAAAATTTAAAAAAAAGAGAAAAATGCAAACAAATTTGAATCATGTTGATAACAAGTTTATTCTCCTAACACATTAAAATAGATTCATTTAACAACATGATGATAACACGAATATACGTATACGTACGGTCGCGAGCAGCAAAAAAAAAAAAAGGCTACTATTTTGTTTTGGCGTTGAAATATCCAATTTTCATTATAAACCAATAACTACAGGGATAATGTATAAAACAAAAGTGTAAAATTGAGGTGTATGATCTGAAAGACACATTGAAAAGCAACAAGTGGAGATTCATTGTTGAGCAACAATTTTAATTCTCCCAACTTGTTTATAGAAATTCATGCGGAAGCTCAAGCCATATCTCGATACTTCATTCGAACATGGGTAATTAACCAATCAGATGCAAGGATTTCCTTAAAGTATTTATGAATATCCATTCACATCACCGCTATCAGATTCCTTTGACTGTTTGAACTTTGCTGGTATACCTACACTATTTACGCAGCCCTGCCTAAGTTTTTTTTTTTTTCTGCTCTATAACTAATCTTAACTAGCCTATTTATTTCATTATTGATGTAATCATGGTAATGTTGTCTTCATACAAAGTACCTCAACTCGACAGTACAGTTTACAGTGAAGTCCTGTTATAAAATATCTTATAACCAGAACGCATTGAAGTGCATTGCGGAAAAGATATAAAAAAAAAGCCGTTCCCTGAAACATATAACACATACTACTCTTCGTTGAGTTTAACATATATACAGTATTTGTCTGCAAGTGATGTGACTTTATTTTGATCAGTATGGCGACTGTGATCCTAATGCATATGTGTGCCAAATATGACATGTCATCCATCTACGCTTCATGGGATATTGTGTCAGCAAGCACTTTGCAACATTTTTAAATTAAGGCCCGCCCACCATCCACATTGATTTTTTAGAACCTGTGAATAACATAAGCTGTAAGGTTTGACGCAAAAGAGACATAAGGCGGGACGGACATACAGTCCGGGAGCGACCCATAGGGTACTTTAAAATACCCCCAAAATAGGGTTCTTTTTACAGGCACGTCACGTGACGTCGTTTGGACATGCACTAAAGTTATGAGTGTTTACTTTTTCCGCTCCGGATTGTTCAAATTTCCATTGGTTACTGTGAATTTTTTACTACTGGTAGAATAAGAATATTTAAAACTTTTGGAATTCGCTTTTCTCTTTATTTTTTTAATAATCGTCGCCTTTTAAAAATATGTTGTATTATCTCTTATAAGCAAAAAGCGACGGTGAATTTCAAAAGGCAGCAGTCAAAAGTTTTGAATATCAATATTCTACCAGTAATCAAAATTTTACAGTAGCCAATGGAAATTCGAGCAATCCGGACTGTAAACACCTATAAGCTGTATGCAGCGGCCAAATGACACCTTCACAGACACCCCCCCCCCCTCCCCCTCTCCTTTCCTTCTCAAGAAATCACCTTTTTCCACTTTTTTTTTAGGTCAAGACTCACCCACCTAAAATAATTGTTACGCAAAGATTCACCTGCCTAAACATATAATTAGGTCAAGTTTCACCTTGCCGGCAAAAATGTTGGGGTCAAGATTCACCGTGGTCAATTTTTTTAGGTGAAGATTCACCATAGGAGAAAAACATAATTTTTTCGTTACTTAATTATTTTCATGATGCATGTACTTCAAAGAGTCACCTTTTTCTTCTAATGTACCACAATTGTATTATTCTCCTTTTTCTTCTTGTATGATACATGTTTGCATTGTAGAAATTTATGACAAAAATAAAGTGATGCACAACTTTAACATGTCTGTTGGCTTCCTCTTTCCTTGTCTTTAAATTGCAAAATTCACCCCACAATAATCCTATGATGACAAACATTGCAATGCCGGGTGATCAATCCCCACTGCAATTTTGAAAATTTTATCAAATAAAATGTTCTCCCTTTTATTTAACTCTTCACTTTGCATGGAATAAAGAGGACATACCCACCGATTTACAAATTGTATCACCTGACGTATCATTAGCAACTATTATCAGTCGTAGGTGTTTTTCTGTTGTAGATAACTTTTACGGTTCAAAATTACTAAAGAAGGGTATCATTTTCTAATAGTCGCCTTTCAGTAGTCCTAATCATATCTACAGCCAACAACGTTACCACATATAATCTCTATAGATGTGTCGGAAGATATTCATGGCAAGGGGCAGAATATCCAGTGAGAGCACTTTCTTTATCAAAGAATTTTTAATGGAGATCAGAACCAAGGAAAATGTCTTTAGGGGTGGCGGAAGATGTTTGAATATGGGGGAGGGGGGGGGGGGACAGGAATAACGTTGGAAGCATATTGTACGACACCAATGCTCCTCTGATTAAATTTTGGGTGGCTCGTAATCAACAAGTAACGTTGTCAGATGCTTGGCTTTGCTTTTTCTGTATGATAAATTCCACTGTAGAGTTGTTGGCTCCATTGTAACTTCTGAAGGAATTGCGGAGAATTTACCCATACCCACCCCTTCTGCTACCCCTGGTTCCTGTAAAGTAAAACATGCATGCTAGGGAATGAACAATTTGTTCCCTAATAATGAGGTTCTTATACTTTAAAAAAGGCACCTCCTGCCTCTGTGCGTCTCCTTAATGGGATATGTGGCCCCTTTCCTCCAAGGTTCATACATGCCTGTATCTCCTCCATATCAATTTAAAGAGCAAGATGCCCATATCACTTATTGTTATTTGAGCTTCCATGCTCTGGCAAGGTTGGTAGAACAAGATGGTCCTGTATTACCAAAAAGAAGAAACAAATCAGTAATTGTATTTTCTGTCAAGATGTTTATTAAAACGTAGGAATTCCTTTTTCCTGAAAATTGTCATGATGATAAAGCACCACAACTGACATGCTTGGTAGACACTCTGTAAGTGTTCATGATGATAAAGCACCACAACGGACATGCTTTGTAGACACTCTGTAAGTGTTCATGATGATAAACGCACCACAACGGACATGCTTTGTAGACACTCTGTAAATGTTCATGATGATAAAGCACCACAACTGACATGCTTGGTAGACACTCTGTAAATGTTCATGATGATAAACGCACCACAACGGACATGCTTTGTAGACACTCTGTAAATGTTCATGATGATAAACGCACCACAACGGACATGCTTTGTAGACACTCTGTAAATGTTCATGATGATAAAGCACCACAACTGACATGCTTGGTAGACACTCTGTAAGTGTTCATGATGATAAAGCACCACAACGGACATGCTTTATAGACACTCTGTAAATTTCTATGATGATAAAAGCACCACAACTGACATGCTTTGTAAACACGCTGTAAGTGTTCATGATGATAAAGCACCACAACGGACATGCTTGGTAGACACTCTGAAAATTTTCATGATAATAAAGCACCACAGCTGACATGCTTTGTAGACACTCTGTAAGTGTTCATAATGATAAAGCACCACAACGGACATGCTTGGTAGACACTAGATAACTTCAAAGTATGAAACTCTGTGATGACGCACATACTGACAACTGATACAGACATATGCTGTGAATACACCGTTTCAGATATTTCCCTTTCTACGTAATTGCTCTTTTTACGCAAACAAAGAAATCCAATCAAAGTGATTTGTATTTCTTTTGAAAAATATTAACACCTTTCGACGCAGTATAATACTAGTTACTGTTCAATGCATGAAAGATGACAAATTCAACAGCTTTTGGGAAGTACATGAAGGACTGCATAGTTTCAAACTTTCACACATTTCAAATATTTTGGCTCAACTTTCAGCTGCACCATCTTCGCCACTTATTTCAGTTTGTAAGCCCCCTTAGTATCAAACTAAACGATGTAAGCTACCAATTCATCATTATCCACAAACTGCAATATCCCAATATTTGTGAGCAACGTAACACATTCCTAACTTGGATCATAAATTGTGTACCTGATCTTTTTTTTTAATTGTTTTTGAAGGAGCAAACTTTTAGAAGCAGTAGGGTACACAAACCAGGTTGATATCATATTCCGTTCAGGAGATATATTTTTTAAAGATTTCTTAAGTGTACTTTAAAGTTTTTGTGCAGTATGATAAATACGTGCTTGATGATGTTATTAAGACAATTACACTGCAAATGTTTATAAATTTCTTTGAAAGTTAATTGGCTGTTTCTGTATAGATTAGAACAATTTTCCAAAAGTTATTGAAATAGGGTATATTTGGCAATGTATATAAATACCTAACTTTCATCAATTAATTTTTCTACCAGGTTTAACCAATAAGAAAGGATGGTAGATTGTAATGAAATACATACACTTTGTGGGAAAATGTGTTGCTGTGATGTCGGGCCTACTGAGCCTTTTCCTATTCGTTTATTGGTATTTTTTGTGAACCTTAAAATTTGAATGATCTCCTGGTAGAAATAACACATAAACATGATTTTTGTACCAAATTGTTTCTAAACTTATTCTCTTTCTTATGAACGGTTACAAAAAACAGGGAAATAGCTTAAAAACATGGGAATATTCTATTAAAAACATGGGAGTATTCCATTAAAAGCATGAGAATATTCCATTAAAAGCATGGGAATATTCCTTTCAAAACATGGGAATATTCCTTTAATCCCATTTTACGTCTTGAGAAAATAATCTTATCGTTCCGTTGCACCAGTGCAATTAGAATATTTTGCATGCATTTTTCCTACCTTTGACTTAAACCTATTTTACCGTTATGTATTTCTTTAGAGAGATTTGAATTTGGAAAGATGCATTGTGGGTTACAATGACAAGAACAGTGAACAGGACTGTTTACAAATAGTTTCTGAGCCATGATAAGAGACTTATACATTTTTGTTTTGAGGTTGGTTGGGACAAATGATAAAATCACATTTAATCACTATAGATGTCCTTTAATTGTAATAATGGTTAAAAGCAAGGTTGTCCTTTGTTACCTATAGGCTTTTTTCTGTATTTATTGTTAAATTAATGTTTCGTCATGTTTGTGACTTGGGGTATGGGGTGCGAAATTTGGTACGGTTGATCTTTTTTGTATAATGTATGCTGACGATCTTGTTGTATTCAGCCTCATTAAATTCTTACATTCTATAAAAGATGTTACAAAATTGTTATGGAGTATTTGCATTGTCATGATCCGTGCATTACATTCACGGAATGCACGACCTTGAGTATTTGGCTTAGTTCATTTTTACAACAGGTGAATTTTTTAACAAAGCGACTTTTCTAGTTTTTCATTCTTTTTTATGGATTTTAAACAATCTAACACGGAAATATTATTAAAAGATTTATGTTTTTTTGGCATCGTGTTTATATGCGTATTTAATGCACGAGTCAAAGGTTTTTGCACTCCAGCCAAAATCATTTGCTCCGTGCATTAAATATGCATGTAAACACACCGCCTTAACATTGATCTTTAATCAAAGAGCTTCTGTGTAGAAGCTCTTTGCTTTGATTGAATGGCCTGGTGAATTATTGTAGCACATGGAATTTAACAATCAATGCAAAACTATGAGTCGCAGTTTTTATGAAAGGCGGGGAGATATCTCGCTCGGCTTGGAGCATTTTCATATCAATGCAAGAAGCTTCAGAAAAAAAAATTCTTTTTAATTTCATGGTCAATTATTTCAACCAAATGTACGGTATAGTTGGCGTCGAGCTAAGCATTCATTATCAGAACAAGCTGATAAAGTCAATTTTACTATGAAGTTCTCGGCACGTGTTAGGGAACTTTCTCCCCACAATAAGATTTATGTTGGTAATATCAAAGTGTTACCAACTCTCCTTTATGCTTCTGAAATTTGAGGTTGAATTAATTTCGTTCCTGACAATCAAATTTGATTTTGCAAATATGTTCTTGGGCTTCCACGTTATTCAGTGAATGATGTCGCATTGGGTGAATTAGGTAGATAAAATATTGGCTTTGTATTTAAAAACATGATATCATGAAATATACAAGTATTTGTTACGAACATGATTTACGAATGACAGAAAATGATACATTATGCTAGACAAGGCAGGTCAAAATGATTGTATATGCTACAGGTTATAGAGGTGCGGTGGTTAAGGAGTCACTAAGCTCGAGTTCGAAAGGTACTGGGTTCGATTCCCGTCGCGAGCGCTGCATTGTGTCATTGAGCAAGACACTTTACTTTATTTGCTTCAGTCCACTCAGCTGTGAAGATGAGTACTAGCAATGCTGGGAAGTTAATCTGCGATGGACTGGTGTCCCGTCCAGGGGAGTCGTGTTCTCTCATCCAACTTGGTCAGTTGGTAGATGCAGGGAACATCTGTTTGATTCGTTATTTTTATAAGATTTTTTGTTGTTGCAGGGATTGGTTAATAGGCCCCTATTGATGTGGAAAGCAAACATAAGTTCAATAAACAATCTTTATATTCCCAAGCAATGTAAAACAAGTAATGATTTTGAATTTTATTTAGCACATATTGAGTCACGGGTTTTCGTACCATTTTAAGAAAACTCTGATGTGGTTGTTTTGATTTAAACGTACACAGAGGAAGGAAACTTTGATTACCACGTGAATCAAGATTATGTTCCCTTTGTAATTTACGAAAAGTAGAAAATTGGTTTCACTGAGGTTAGAATTTTCTTTCAATGATGACCTTCCATTATCGTATATTCCGAGATTGTTCTATTCTGATGCTTCCTACCGTACGGTGTCACTTTTCATTAATTCATTAACAAAAATTTGATGTAAAATGTAAATTTAAGTGCATTTTTGTACCATAAAGATAATGACGACGACGACGATGATGATGCTAATGGTCTCAGCTAGGAGCTCGATTTAATTGTATAAAACATGATCACTTGAGTTGGCTTGAAGTGCTGGTTTAAAGAGTTGGTTTTAAGAAGTTGACAGTAAAGAAAAAATAGTTTGTATACTGAAGGACTTTTTTAGAATTTTGTGAAATTTTCTGAATCAAGAAGCTAAGAATCAAGAAGCTAAGAAAACATATGTTTACTACATGAACCATTTTACCAATACTTATCAAGAGTTTTCTTTCCTCTCGAGTAATGATGTTGACTTGTTAATATACTGCTTACACGAAAAAACTATGGAGTTTTTGAAAAGTTTCTGAGTGGACAATTGTTTTTCTTCTCCGGATTAAGGATTTTAGTTTTTATTTGATGCCGGGAAAAATCCGACATGGCGACTTGCCAGGACTCTTAAAAATTCGAAGGGAGCGAGAACCTGTTAAAAGCGAGCCAGGACTTGTTAAAAATTTGAAGCCTTGGGAGCCAGAAGGGTTAAAATTTCGAAGGGAACCAAGACTGTTAAGAATTCAAAGGAAACCAGGACTCTTAAGAATTTGATAGGATCCAGGACTTGTTTGTTAGATTCTTAAAAAGGGAAATGATAAGGGACAGGCCGTAGAAAAAATAATGGAAGAAAGACCGGTAGCGACCTCTAAGGTAACTGAAATATTAACGAAACTCTTTGCTGAACTTCATGTAAGCAAGTTGTACTGTCAGTCGCACATTTTAAAGTATCATGATTATCTAAAACTGCACAAATCGAGAGCTTCCCCTAAGATCTAGAACGATTCAAATTCACATTCGAAGGAAACACTGGTCTGTGGGTAAACACTATTGAAAACTGTAACGATTTAGAAACACTGCAAAATCTGTTGATTGCACAGTTCAGTCCCACAGAGACACAATTTAGTCTTAGCAGGAAATATAAACAATTAATTTTTAAGAAGGGTGAATACCTTAACAAATTCGTAGATAACTTGCGAAAGGTGGCAGCTGAACTTAATTATTCCGCAAATCAGGCAAGACACACATTTCTCCTGTCGTCACCAGAGCAGTGTCAAAAGTTCCTCATAATGACAAATCCTGACGGCGATTTAGACCCCAGGGATTTAGATCAGCGAAAGGAAGCAGCAAAATCTTACATGGATTTTGAAAGTGATAACACTCCTGCTGTTCCAACTGATTTCCATTTTCATGTTCCTTCTGATCAAGGCTCTTCTATTTTGGAATTGCAAAAGAAGATAGATGCTCTGAAAGAAAAGTGGCGCTAATTAGAAGACGGACGTGGTCGAGGCAAAGACCGCCGCAATGAACGACGGTCCTTTATCCATGAATGATGACGATATCGCTTTAGTAACTTCGTCTTCGGAATGGCTAGGGTTAGGAGGCCTATCGTTTGTTATTAATAATTGTCTAGTACCAGAACATACGTGGAAAGCATGCAGAAAGCGACAAGCAGCCTAAAGGAGAAAGATGAAAGTCAACAGAATTTTTTAAAGAAGCATCGTCAGCCACATTTTCAATAAGAGAAGCCATTCGTAATGCTTACGATTCGTCTTTCAGCAGCCAGGGCGTGAAACCAGAATATTGTGAACTAGATCAGTTGGAAATATCATGAATATAATTGAACGTTAATAATTTCACTACAGAAACTTTAAAGAACAAGAAGAAATTCAATATTTTGATTGATAGTGTTTCATCGAAAACTTTAGTTTCAGAAAGTTTTGTCAGGATTACAAACACCTTAAGAACTGTACCAAAATTGGTATAGACTCGATTTATTTTTTCAAGATGGGTAGTGGTAGCACCTTGGTGTCATATGAAAAAATCTGTTTCGATATTTATGCACGAAATGTCAAGATATGTTTGAATGCTTACATAGTCAAATCACTGATGGGTGAAGAATTAATCTTGGGAAATGATGTTTTGGCAGATTTAGGAGGAAATTTAGATTTTGAGTCACGAATAGTCAAGTTAGAAGACAAAAGAATAGTTTTGTCTCCAAATCATAGATATATTATCCATTCAGGACAGCCAGCCAGCCATAATATTCTTAGAGGAAACTCTCCCAAATTGGTGAAAAATTCCAAATTTGTCATTGCTACCCAATTGGCCGCCCAAGGGAAGTTAACAAATCTGACAGCTTTAAATTTCTTAAACAGAGCAAAGGGCAGCGCCGGCATTCCGGTTGTAAATCAAATCAACAAAATTATAGTTCTAGAGGGGTTTATTCCGTGAGCTACTGCTAGCAATTCGGGTTTGGTAGCTGTTGTTACATATCAGCAGATGCAGATTGTGCAATGCACATCAGTTCCGCAAATTTGTCTGACAGGTTGTCTGAGGTCGAGTGATAAAATCTCAAGACTTATCCTCATCTGCAGCCAAAAGACCCGTTAGCCAAATTGACGGAAAAGCAAGCCATGTGATAGCAAGTAGATCTTGAAAATAGTGTATTAGATAAGAATAAACAATGTGATGGTCATGATATGTTAGATAAGAATAGAGATGCATTGTATGGAGAAATATCATATGATCCAGATTTTGAAGTAGATATAAGTTAAATGGCAATACACCGTTTTACATTAGACGGAAAGAGACAAACAAATTATCGATCAAGAACTGACAAAATTAGCCAAGTTGGGAATACTGACTGAAGGAGGGCCATCAGTCCTTTACCTATCTAGTTGATCTAAAGTCAGCATTTTTCTGTCTGCTCCTGAGTGAGAAAGCTCAGCAGCACACAGGCATTGCTTGCCTCTTACCACGGTGGGAAACATTATTATTACAAACGCTTAGCTTAAAGTTTGAATGTGTCACCAGAAATATTTCAGTCAAAGATTGATGGTATACTGCTAGAGTTACCAAATGCCAGAAAATTTTGTATTGTACATCATGACGATATCATCGTCAGTAAAAGTAAAAAGGAACATAAGATACAATTACTGTCTACAGGCATTAGCTAAAAACAGAGTAAAAACTAGTCCACAGTAGTGTAAGTTATATAGACAGAAGGTACATTATATGGGTCATTGCATTTTCGTAAATGAGCAAAACAATTTGTGTGTTAGTCCACAAGCAAACATATGTGAAGCCATCAGGAATATGGCTAAGCCTCATAACCCAAAATCAGCCAGGATATTAGTGGGTGCCATTAACTTTGTATCACAATAGGGATGCAAGGTGTTATGAAGCCCATACAGCAGCTCGTTAGAGAGAAAAAAACACATTTTGCTTGGTCCTTAGAAAATGAGCAAGCCTTTGAAAAGATCAAGGAACTGTTGGTTAGCCCAGCCGTTCTGCACATGCTCCAAAAAGAAGGCAGGTTTACTATTCATAATGGCACCTCTAGCCAAGCTACAGGTTTCTATTTAATTCAAAATATAGAGGGTATAGAGCAACTAGTCGCCTATTCCAAAGTTTTGCCTCAGCCTGTATTAATTACAGTGTTACAGAGTTAGAATGTTGGGGTTAATGATAAATATACATACATTCAAGCATTTATCGAGAGGAATAGAATTCAATGCTTTTGTTGACCATTCAGTATTAATCCAGATATTGACTTCAAGGGACGAGCCATGTACACATATAATAAGAAAGATGGTGTTTAAGCTTTCGGACTATATGTTTACTATAAAGTACATAAAGGGTATATAAGCTTAGTATTAGCTGATTGTTCACCTAGAGCTCCAAGGCAAAATGATACAGAATTTGATATTCTTAAGCCAATTTCGTCCAGTGTATACAGTGTATCAGTACAGACAGATGATGTGAATTTACAAAGCAGTTGAGTTATTTCTGTCAATACAGCCAAATGATTGTAGGCCAGTTACCAGGGTTTATGCCAAGCAGTAAGGCACTGAAATACCATAAATATTTAAAGAGGATCTTAGTAGTGGTGTTCAAAGTTCTCCAGTTGAGAATTTTTTCGTGGGGAACACAGATTTAACTCAAGAGTCTGCAGGTGACACACCAGATAACGTCTCGAGTGTCGAGAATGCAAACGGGTTAACTCAGCAGGAGTCAGTTAGGGTGAACACATTACAAGTAAGAGCGCTAGTAGCCAATCACGGTGTCCTGCACACGCAAAAAATTACAACCAGTCGATCCATATACCAAAATTAACTAGGAGAAATCCTGAAGGTAGTTTTAAATGGTCAGGTGACTCAAAAAGAGCAACTCCTCTCGAAGGATTAGATCCTCTTTTGATAGACAAGAGAACAAGTAGTAGGTTGACCCATCGAAATTCCAGAATAATTGTATAGGTCATAACCTTTAATGAAGCAGAGTAACAATATGGTGACAAAACAAATCCCGAAACGAGCGGAACTGAATAAACTTATGGAGGTTATCAAAAGAAAGATAATTCGAAATTTCAACTTACCCCATGCCCCGACATGTACGACATTGCTACTCGCAGCAGGCTCACTCAGTATTTCTTAAATAATGTACACGCTGTACCCGCTTAAACCATTCCCAAAATAAACTCCGTACGTACAAATTGTACATTATATGTATGGAACGTGAGGGCAGTGGTGCATAAATTTCGGTGGCCATGAGTTGTTCGATTTTGTAACATGCATATGTTGTGATACAATTATTGTTAAACCGGAAACTTCTCCGTTCTTCAAACCCGTGTATGATTTCTTAGCTCATGGCATATTACCAAGGGATGCTAAGGCTGCGAAATCGGTCAAATTTAAGGCTAAAGAAAATATTTTGTGTAACGGTCTACTGGTCTATTGTTTCGATTGTATTATAGGGACAAGGAACAAGATTTTAAATTGCAGTTAGCTATTCCTGAAAGTATGGCAGATACATTATTGCGCAATTTCACGATACCATATTGAATAGTCACCAAGGTGTAACTAGAACTTATCTGACTATTAGAAGCATTTCTATATGCCGCGTATATTCGAAATCATATCAGGTTACATTAAGTCATGTTTGAAATGTCAGAAATATAGGGATACACCAGATAATCTCAGGCCAAAAAGAATCCCAGATGAAAATAGGATTGACAGAATGAGTTTGGACTTTAAAACTATGCCAGCTTCTTATACAGGCTACAAACACATCTTGGTTGCCTATGACAACAATACTCGCTTCGTTATTTGTGTCACATTACGCACTTTGGGTGCGGAAGCAATTTGTGAAGCCATTATCCAGAAGGTCATCAGGTCATAGGAATATCTGGCCCACCTACTTGTATTATTTCAGATGCAGCTTCTTCTCTGGCAAGTAAGATTATTACACTTCTATGTGATGCTTTGCAAATAGATAGGAATGTGTAGAAAAACTGTAGAAAACCATGGTAGTTTACAAGTGGAAATGCATATCCAAACTAATGGGAATGTCTTGAAGAAACACCTAAATCAATTCGGTAAGGATTGGGCGCGATTTATGTCCACTACTAGTTATGCTTACAACTTGTTCGCATCCCCGTACTTGGGAAATTTTAGCCCATATGAATTGGTATTGGGAAAACCACCTTCTAACTTCACGGGTATTTCTTGGACTCCAACGCAACGGTTAACTCAGTATCGTAAAGAATATACTGATTATATGAAAAACAAGTTTGCAAGCGTAAGAAAGGTTATTCTCTACTAACAAGGCAGGCATCAAGACCCCCAAAGATTAGCAACCGCTTACAAATCAGACAAAATGGCCATATATTAAGTTGGTTTATTTATATAA
>JAIGNY010001658.1:590000-645000 GCA_020152595.1 Chiridota heheva | reverse complement strand
TGACCAACTGGCAAATAGGTGGGTATAAAACAAAGTAAAAGTAAGTTAACTGCCAACTTGTTTAGATAGGTAGAGATACAGCAAATCAAATTGGTCACTTATTACTTTTATTTTAATAAACTATAAATTTTCAGTTTCATTCACATTTTTCTCTTCAACATCATTTACCAACAATTACAGGCCCTAATTTCATAAAGTTTTACTTCAAAAATAATCATAACACTCTTTGGAATAGGCCTATATGTCGTATTGCAGCCTAATTACTTCCAATTTATAGGAGCATTTGTTTTATTCTTTGGGTTTTACTTATTAAAGTTGCTTTCAATTTGTTTGCATAAGTTTCTCGAATATAAGAAAAGCTCCACTTGAAATTTTGCTGCATTTAATTTATTTTCTCATTGATAGGCAATCTTTAGTTTTGCTCTCATTTGTTTTTGCTTTGGTATTCAATGAACAAATTATTACAGTGCAATAGTATTCCAACTTTTAAGTTGTATTATTGTTAAAAATCATTGACTGTACTACAGAGTAAGAATATTTTGTTTGCAATGTAAATTAATTTTGTACAGGATATTAGTGAGCTGAATACCTGTATATCATTTTGTAGTACACAAAACCCTGCCTATATGTTTTCCGACTCCAGGCACATGTTAATGATTTTTCTGGGCAGTGGAATGTACTGTTATCAGGTTATGAGGAAATGAAATGTTAATTTAGTGTACCTTTTTATACATAAACATTTGTCTGCCTAACCCAAAAAAAAGGAAAAAAACCCTAAGACTGAAATTTCAACATCAAAACCAGCAAACCAGGCTTTTATTTGCAGTAAACAGAAATAAGAAATCACACCTTAACATGTCTTTTACTAGGCTTAGCTCAGTTGACTATAGTCCACACTTTACAACCATGGGGATCTATACTTGTTAGGCTGCATAGGAAAAACCTCATATTTTGTTGATTTCTTTCTTTCTTAAAAACTCATATTGTGAAATAGTAACATACTGTCAGACTGTGGTATATCTATACCTACATCAACATCACTTTACAAAGTTTGTTGTAGTGATAAGTGGAGGACTTATGGCAGTATAGTCATCCACAGAAGATGTCTCATAAGAAAACTGCCTTAAAGAATGTTTTTAGATGAAAAAATAATATTCCATTGTACTTTAACTGATGGTGTGACCCTATTAGATAGAAACTGTTCTGTTCCATCTATCTGAAAACAGAGTACATGTATTTTATGTTGCATTAATAAGTTCAGTTTAGCAATATATTAAAGGGGGCGGTTTCACAAATGAAAATGATGAAAAAAAGACAAAGCCCTACGAAAAGGGGTAAAGCAACAATGATGAAATTAAGGAAGGTCTATGGCTAAATTCATTTACCCAAATTAATCACAGACCCCTATACTTTCGCTTTTTCAGAGGGGTTCCCCCTGCCCCCCCCCCCCTGCCCCATTTCACTAAGTGCCCTACCTTTTATTCATAACCAGAAAACCAAAGGTTTTTGAGGTTCCGACGCGCAATATGGATTTTAAGTTAACTATCGTATAATAAGTGTTAATACACAATGGGTTTAAAATAACAATGCCAACCAAATAACTCAGTTCTCACAAGAATGCAATTCCACAATTAATTAAATTCAACAATTTTCATCCCATTAACATATATACACTTACTAACAACATTACTTCAAAGATTTTAACTTTAAGCCCTGTCTACTCATTAATATGCATGGCATTGCCACCAAAAACAATAGGGCACATCTGCAGTCTATGGGCAATCTGTGTACCACATACTATGATCTGAATCCCACGTATCCTTATTGAGATACTGTGTTTACAAGCTCTCTTTAACAAAATCATGTTAAGCCCCCGCCCACTCAGTATATTAATAAAATTCAACATTTTTGTACCATGAACATGTACACACTATTTAACAACATAATCACACCCTATATGAAACAAAACAGACATGCGGTTGTTAAAGTATGAGCAATTTAAGATTTTAACATTAAGTCCCACCTACTCAATGATATGCATGACATCACTATCAAAAACAATAGGACACATCTGCGGCCCATGGGCTATCTGTGTACCAAATATGACATGAATCTAGTTTGACGCACGCCATCATTCCTGCATAAGTTCCTGATGCTATCGCATCGGAACTAAAAACAAATTTTAGGGAATTATTTGCCTTCTTTTCATGCTACTAGTTTCTTTGACATTATAATAAGATGCAGGGACACTACTTGTTGAATTAATTACTCCTTTATTTACATTTCAAGTGCCTTCAAGGCTTCAAACCTACCCACAAATTGCCCTTGTACCTTGTAAATGCCCCTTTTGGTCCCTACTCCTTTCTGGGTGAAGCTAGGTGTTTGTACTACATAGTCTGATGGAAACTGCCAGAATTGTTTGTTTTATACCACCTGTTTGTTGTCATGGTTGTAGGCCCTATACTATGAAGAAGCTTCAGTTCATTACAATAGTTGCATCAGTTGGGTCATACCATGGATGTATCGTTCTACCTCCATGGTCAAACGTACTTGGTTTGGTTGTTTTATTCTAACGGTAGCTCAAAGTTTTCAGAATATTAAATAAAATATTATGTTAAACTGTGCCTTTCTTTAGTTTTTATTAATTTTTAGAAAGATGTTACTTAAATTTGAGCTATTAACAACATCTTCTTAAGAAATAATTAAAGCTAGAGTTTAAAAATAATAATCCGGCCGGATTTTTGTGCAAAACCGGCCGAAACCGGAACCGGATTTTGTTGTCACTATTCGGCCGCATAGTCGCTCCGGCTTGGATATCCAGTAATCCTAGTTCTGGCATCGTATGTATTTCTCTTATAATGTCCTGGTCAAATGACTTGGGCCCGAGTGAAAGGGCCCGACTTTAGGAAAGCAAAGTCATTTTACCAGAGCATCATAGGAGAATATAAACACAATGCCAGAACATTATTATTCTTATAAAATGTCACTTACTTTTACTCTAAGACTCTTAAAAAAACACAATTTATATATCGATTTTTGAATTAAAACAACCTTTATTTTTAAAACTTTTGAACAACAAACACATCGATAAAATGATCTAATCTATTGAATAATTCATATCAAAGGAACAATCTATTCACAAAATTTGGTGAGCAAAAATCGAACAGCAATTAAACATCAAATCAAAATATCATTCACACATATAAATTGGATTTTTAGTACTGAATTGTATAGAAAAATACGTTATTAATTGAAACAATATTAACCATCACCATAAAAACAAAAGAATGAAACAAACCATTGGAACATTTCTTAAAAGTAATCGCTAACAAGTAAATGAATATTCATTAAATAAATTAATTATTGTAATTTCTTGGTAGGCATCATAACAATTTTAGCCTTGGTGATTAAATAACCAATGACAAAGAATCTCAGAATATATATATATATATATATATATATATATATATATATATATATATATATATATATATATATATATATATATATATATATATATATATATATATATATATATATATATATATATATATATATATATATATATCTATATATATATCTATATATATATATATATATATATATATATATATATATATATATATATATATATATATATATATATATATATATATATATATATATATATATATATATATATATATATATATATATATATATATTAATATTTACGCGGGCTGCAGCTGTTGTGATAAACATTTGACTACGCTACGTGCAGCAGTCGTCCAATAGATATGACACATTTTAAAGCACTTTTTTGCTATTAAAACCATGATAAACGTAGGGCTTTCTGCGCAACCCCTATAGCATGCCTATAAAATGTGAAAACTCTGGCTTATTTTAAGGGTATCCAAACGTATGCTCATTCGTATTGGGTTTTTTTCGTGACGTAAGGATAGGACAGTACAAGACCAACGTTATGTAAAAGTATCTAGAGGTCAAAGTGACACAGTGACACTGGAAGTTCTGCATTGTAGGCGTCTCTGTGTCCTTATTCTTACGTAACACGCTTTTTTCAATAGTAAAAGTCCAGCCGTTTCTTGGGGCTTAATTTTTTACTTTTTCGCAAATAACTCAGAAACGAGTGAACATTTTTGATAGATGTATGGAAAAATAAAAGCAACATATTTTTGGCAAATTCGCTACCTGTCCATACCTTGAAACAAATTATTTTCAAAAGTGTTATTTGTGTGTTCTTTTAATATTTTTTCCCGAATTGTTAAAAGAAAAAAAAGAAGAAGAAATAGTTAATATATATATATATATATATATATATATATATATATATATATATATATATATATATATATATATATATATATATATATATATATATATATATATATATATATATATATATATATATATATATATATATATATATATATATATATATATATATATATATATATATATATATATATATATATATATATATATATATATATATATATATATATATATATATAGATATAGATATATATATATATATATATATATATATATATATATATATATATATATATATATATATATATATATATATATATATATATAGATATATATATAGATATATATATAGATATATATATATATATATATATATATATATATATATATATATATATATATATATATATATATATATATATATATATATATATATATATATATATATATATATATATATATATATATATATATATATATATATATATATATATATATGAACAGGGTTAATTCATAGTGTGCTATATTTTTAGCACAGGATAATGCATAGAACAGAGGACGCAGAGATGACGCTCGACGCAATCAGGCTTCGCTCTTGTGCATCTCTGCTCTGCTTTTTATATGCATTATCCTATGTCAAAAACATAACGCACTATAAATTAACCCTTTATTCTTTAAGTTCCAGTTCTTTATCTGGTTATGCATGTGGAATTAATATTAAATCAACATTTGCATTTCATCTGTGATTTATACCGGTATGTATT
Organism: Chiridota heheva; assembly: GCA_020152595.1. Lineage (NCBI taxonomy): Eukaryota > Metazoa > Echinodermata > Holothuroidea > Apodida > Chiridotidae > Chiridota > Chiridota heheva. The sequence goes on along the minus strand of JAIGNY010001658.1, from coordinate 639,964 downwards.
TAGTAAGGTGGATCACTTGTAGACAGTGCCGTCGAGAATAATCGCAGGGAACTAAACAGTCAAAGGCAACTGAATTCAGTTTTTTATGTTTATTTTTTACACATTTTGGGATCTATTTAAAAAAAAAGTGTTTGTGGTGAGTGTTTATGAAGGGTATTTGTATCAATGTATGCAGTGAGCAACCTGCAGTATGGCTATCAATTGTAGATTTAAATGCCAACAATTGTTATGTTTTTTTCAAAAGTTTGATATAACATAACATAACAAGATGACGGGCCAAGAAGGGTGAGTCACCCCATGCAATTCCCAAACTAACACCACCACCACCACACAAAAAAAAAATCAACGACGCACAGAGTTAGTAAAGAACTTATCAATGTTGACTTTGATATTGCGAACAGAATTGGAGCTAACTACCCACTCAGGCAAACCATTCCACTCATTAATAACTTTTTGCGAACAGCTAAAACGCTGAATATCTGTCCGTGAGAAGTCTTTGGTCAACTTCAAAGTGTTACTACGTGTCACATGAGGATTAGCTGAAACATGCAAGAAATTACAGGAAGTCAAATCATCACTACCAGATCGGAATTTAAAAACCTAAATCATATCGCCACGTACTCTTCTCAACTCAAGCGTGGTCAAACCAAGAATTTGCAACCTAGAGTCATTCCTTACTTCGGGAATAAGTCTAGTGGCTCTTCGCTGAACCTGCTTCAAAATGAACTTATCCTTCTCGTAAAAGGGACTCCAAGCCTGAATAGCATACTCAAGGTGAGGCCTGACTAACTGCTTATACAAATTTAGGACAACCTCTCTACCAGGAAAACAAAAATTTCTTCTAATCAAACCAAGCATCCTATTTGCCCTTGCAGCTGCTAAAACACACTGTTTAGAAGGCTTCGAATTACTAGTACCGGCAAGACCTACATCTCTTTCTTAATCAACACAACCAAGATTTGAACCATTCATGCAGTAATCAAAAGCCAAAATTGCTCTGACCAAAATGAATAACTTTGCATGTATCAACATTGAATGACATCTGCCACGTTTGGGACCAAGAAACTAACTTATCCAGATCAGTTTGCAATAGTGAAGGATCCCTAGCATCATCAACAATCCTGTACAGCTTAGTGTCATCAGCAGATTTACAAATCCTGGAGCTAAAGGAAACATCAATATCATTAATGAAGATTAAGAAAAGAAGCGGACCCAATACAGAACATGAGAAACACCACTTGTAACATTCTTCCATAGACAGATGGAGATACTTTTCCATTAACAACAACTCTTTGTAACCTGTCAATTAACCAAGAATTTATTCAACTGGCACACTTTCCCTCCACACCAAGCGCTCTTGTTTTCAACATGAGCCTGCCTAACGAAACCTTATCAAATGCTTTTTTGAAGTTTAAATAGATAATATCCACATTATGACCAAAATGAACTAGTTAAGTAACATCCTCAGGAAATTCCAATAAATTAGAAACACAAGACCTCTTAGGTTAAAACCCATGCTGGGACAAATTCAACAAACCATCGACCAGTAAATGATCTAGTACAACATTCTTATCAATGGACTCCATGACCTTGCATACTACAAGTAAGATTCATTGGCCTATAGTTACAGGGTAAAGTATCAGCAATCACAATTTTGTTTTTAGTTTTTTGGGGGAAATGTGACCACAATTCTTAATCCTGGCAGGAAATTGGGAAAGTTGTTTCCAATGTAGTTGGTAAACTACTTATCTTATTCTTAAAGAATGGCCTTTGCCACACCCATTGCCAATGTGTTTATCATATATGCCAATTCTGATTGACCAAATTGGCTTAAACTTAAATTAAGCATAACATTAATTGCCAAATGTTATAAACGACAGGATCATTAAGCTCAGTTCAAACTTAATTTCATTGCATCCCAAATGTGGTTGATTAAAGTAAGCCTACTTACTGTAGGCCGAAGACATGTAAAAAGTTCGGCGTTGTCGAATATCCAAATTTCGCTTTCTTTAACTAGTTTAAGTTTCTTTATTTTTAATATTTATTGTTGTCTTTCATATTTAAATTCTTTCATAATAATTTGTAAATTTGTGTATAATGCGTAACATAACAAATACAATACATCGGTTCATTATATCCAAATACTCTCATCATTAATCATTATTCATGAATCGAAATCAATTCAGAAATTTCCATATCCCAATCTTCATCGAACTGTCGAATGTGTTCTTCAAAGAATTAAGTGTCAATGTACTTTTGAATACTATAGTAGTTAGTACCTTTGAATAAATATTTGTGTACCAGGTAGATCAATCTTTTTACCAGAATATTTACAACGACAAGTATCAAAGTCAGCTAACAACGTAATACAATTCAAAATTGTATTACACGGATTACCAAATAATACATTGTTCAAATTTGTAGGCACGACAAAAGACGTACTGGTTTTGATTCAAAGCGAGGAGTTTTCCTAGAACCGAGAAACAACATTACAGTTATAAAACAGATGGGCTTAAGTTTGAACTTCAGTCTGGCAAAAGGAACAAAGATCGCTCCGGGAGGGGGAGGGAGAGGGGCACTTCATACTAAAAGTGGTAGGGGATGTGCAGCCTATCAACTGAAAAACATACCCGAAGTATGACTGATTTTTTGGTAACTGCAGTAGGAAATTATGCAATTTTGATACCCGCAGTATGAAAGAAATCAATTTTCATATCTGAGGTATAAATATTCAACGAAGATATTGTCAAAATGGAGATTATTTTTCATCCATTCTGAAAATAATGGGTTCAACACCGCATGATTTGGTATATACTTGACTTTTATCACAGTATTCACCGAACCAGCATCTCTTAAACTGTGAAAAACGATTTAATTATTTTCAAGCTCCAAATGTTCAAAACACTTTCAAAACAGAGGAAGTGGGGGTTGTAAAGTAGCGGAGCTTAAAGGGGGATGTGCCAGTGGGAAATTTACCCCCGTCCAACAAATTCCAAAAAGTTTGCACAAAACTCGTTAAGCCTATTTTGTATTGTTGTAATCCTGATGAAAGCGATCGGTCTTTTTATCCAACATTTCCGACGTTTTTCATCAAAACTTTCACATTCACCGACTTTTCACTAAAAAATTTCACAGGGGAGGGGAGGGGATAGCTTGGATTCGGATTTTTTTTTAGAGATTTGGCCCGCTGCAAAAAAATCTAGCTACGCCATGGGGAAGTGGAAAGTGGTTACATGGGTTTTATTCGTATAAACAATTTATTGGCCTACCACCACGTCTTGTATCCAATTCACCGACAAACTGACAAATCTATAAATTTTCAAATTATTCATATAGAGCCTGGAATGTTGGCGGGAGGGTTCCCTGTCCGTAAGCTTGGGGCTGATTAATTCCCTTTGGTAGAACCGTCCAAACCCGAAGCGGCTATTATGGACTACGGGACCGTGAGTACCTCAATTTTCCTCTTGGTTGAAATAAACTTGCCCAGGATATTAATTATATGTGCCCAGTCGGTCTGAAGGTAAACGGTAGGCCTACATGACTGAAGTATTGGTCAATCAATTATCTCGGTCCACATTTTTCAGGGGAAAAAATGCTTTTCTTTCTGAAGTTCTATAGTGGGTCAGTTTCCTATTTTTTTTTGGGGGGGGGGACACACCCCCTCCTTACCTTTTTCCCAAATGACAAAAGTGCTCCTTTTGAAAATGAAAAGTGCCCCTCAAATACTGTGTCAAAGGTGCAAGAACTGGTGGAATTTGCGCACACCTTTTAAAAAATATTACAAAAGTGCCCCTTTCTCAAAATGAAATGCCCCTTGATTACTAACCTAATAGTAGGAGACTGGCAACTTTTGTCAGTCCCATGTACGGGGAAATGGGTTCCCATTGGAAAATTACCCCTTTCTAAAAATGAAGTGCCCCTTTTACCTTTACTGTATGATCTGCAGACAGGCGGACATATGTATATGACTTGGAACAGTTCCCCTAAAAGGTCGCCCCCTCTACCCACACACTTTTTGAAAGCTTCCTACACCCATGCTTAAAACTCAAAACCTAAAAGTGTTATTTTCAAAATTCAAAACCTGACCTGCTCAGATTTAACCACCGTCAACGTATACTTCCGACGTTTGACCCCTGTACAACCTTTACGATACGAGGCTTCACCTGAATCTTTAAAAATAAGATTGAAGGAAAATTGAAAATGATAAATTTAAAAAAAGCAGGCTTCCGAAAGTGAAGGCGTGTTTTTCGTGAGTCTCAAAAATATTCGAACACACTTTTCGGGCACATGATCAGATGATGGTACAGAAAACCTTTGATACGAATAATAACTTAGTATGATTTTATAACTCCCTTAAAATATACTCAACTTTATATCTTCCATACAAAACAGAAAGGTGTTGCAAATCACACTTTTATGTTTCCTCTCTATTTGTCTATCGAACCAAAACTTGTTTATAAAATTTTCATGCACAAGAAAATAATATCAAGCTCTGTTTAATATACATTTAATATATATTTTTCTTGCCATGTTTCCAGAGTTCTAAGAAAGATTTATTTTATTGTTTCAACTTTATCTTATATTGTACCATATTGTAAGCTTAAAGTGCGTATGAATGTTTTTACTATTGACATTTTACCTCATATACTTTATGCTGTACCGGTGTGGTATCACCTCCTATATTTGTCAAAGATCTGAAAAGACTTAGAGCTTTCTTAAAACATTGTGCCAATATTTTTAGACTCGATTGTGTTATTTTCATAAATCGAGTAAACAATTCAGCAAAAAGGGAATTTGAAAGACTTGCCCATATCATTGAAAAAATGGAACAGCACCCTCTGCACTCGGATCTGATGTCACTTTTTCAAAAGGCCAATTATAATCTAAGATATAAGGCGAATCACATCCAAATTTAGAAATGTTTTTTTAGAAAACGAGAATTCTTTTGTGTAAAGAGCGGCTCGTTTTATCCAGGGAATGCCTTTACAAAACTTACTCTAAATTGACATATTTTCTCATCGTTCAATCGTATATGTTATAAAAAAAATGTATTTTAGATATATCTTTTATGTTTTCTCATTTTTAGGTACAATGCATTCTTATCTTTTGTTTTATTTATAGATATATTTTTAAATATATTTATACTGGATTTTTAATAAACTTGAAACTTGACATACAAATGACCAATCAAATTGACGTAGGCTAATTTCTCATGCTCAGATTGACTATTTATTTCCACACACAGACAAATGACCCTTCTCTTGACATTTGCCTCTTATCTCTAGGCGCATCATAACCTCCTTGCATCAGCGTTTATGATGCAGCTGTAGTGTGCCAAATAGCAGAAATTGGTCGAACTTCCAATGAATCAATATTATTGAAATATGATATTCGTTACAAACGAGACACTCACGGGTACAAACTGTCATATGCAAAATACGACATTGTTCCGCTTTTGCATAAATTTCCAGTAGTCTTCTTGCCTTCTACATTTTCTTCACAAGTCAAAACAATTGCTTTGTATCCAGTCAGCTCTGCTCTTTAAACAATTGAATGAAAATTTTCGTGAGCTCTGTATTTCGGTAAATGTACGTGTCCATCCACCGTAGACCACCAAGAGCTTCGGCAACAACAACCTCTAATGAAGTGTTTGCTAAAGCACTTAAGGTCATTAAGGTTTTTGCCCTTTCATGCCTTTATCACATGGAAATGAAAAACATACATGCAAATTTTTACAAAAATAAGATATTGCAGTATTTTCTTCACCATTCTGTTTTGATTAAATTCCACATACCTTCATATAAGATGAACTTGCTTAAGCACTGCACTAATCCATTCAATTTGTTGTGTCTGCATGTCTCCTATGCATAATTAAGAGATCTGCTTTTACCAATCTTTTGGAAACAGCTTCTATTTTCAAAATAAATTTCTATTGTCAAAATGGACTGAAATGAAGCCTTCACATTACCATTATACCCCTTTTTTGGTACTTAAAAAAAAATTCTGTACCAGAATAACTAACAAAATTTGTTTGTTTGCTATTCTGGAACATAGTTTATTAAGTGCCAAAAGGGGGTATACTGGTAATGTGAAGGCAATACAATAAACAATAGAAATCCATTTTGAAAATGGAAGCTGTTTGGAGGAGATTATGACGACTAATCGTTGAAAAAATACCAAGGCAGTGGCGGCGATAGGCTTCACGAACTAAGGGTGGTGAGGGGGAGTGGCATTGGGGGACCCACCTCTACCTCTCGACATTTTCTCATTGTTTTCGCAATTGAGAGCAATTGAAGGCTGTCCGCAGCGTTCGATTAATTTAGTGTTCATTACTTACACTTCTTTCCTATTAAAATAAAGCTTCATGACTAACTTTATTATCATATTATAGATTAGCTGACGTTCTTTCGTACCTTTTACATTGAAAATATATACAAAATATTATGGACCTCCACCTTCTTACCTTCGAGAGTTCGTCGGCGTGAGTCCGGCCTGTTACAAACCGCATCCACTGATATCAATGGTTACCCATAAGGTTAGTCACGGCCGCTTTCCCCCCAAATCGCCAGGGGTCGGTGTAACAGGAAATTCTGTCCCCCTGGATATTCTGTTCGGCCGGACAGTATTTCCAAGGAAATCCTGTCCGGCCAGACAGTATTTCCTAGGAATTACGTCCTCTTGTGCTACTATATTGTTTTTCAATAATAGTTAAATTTTGCTTTTCGTTTGTCAGCTGGCGACGCGTACATGCAGAGATGGTTGTTTTATCAAGGGACAAAGTGCTATCGCTTTAGTTTCGACAAGGGAACTCCAATATTGAAATCTTGTTCCTTCAATCATACAGAACTTGCTAGTAGGTCAGCACGTAGGCCGAATATGACGTGTTAGGTTGAAAGGTTAAACGAATATGTTTTGGAAGCGGTCACACTGAGGGAAAGAGCAGTAGATTTCATAGGGGCAAGAGAGGGGAAGAAGAACGATACATTTCGCCCTTTGTCTCTTTGCAAATAATTATATTCATGCCATATGAACAAACCAAGGTTCTATGCGTTGGGGGATATGGTATGGGCCTGGTGCCCCATGAAAGCAACGCTCCCATTTGCCCCTCCCCATACAAAACATTTGCAGAACGAAAATGTTCATGATTTGTTTGATGTGAGATACATTTTTCCATAGTAAGTATCAGAACTGACCCTCTATTGCTTCCAAGCAGGACATTTCTGGTGCCGCCACATGTTGTCGATTGCTGGAAAATTTCTTCGAAGAAACAAAAATCAAACTCGAAATTTGGGCCTTCTTCTCCTGTTTCATCAGTTACATTTCCTACAACACTATCAAAACCATGCTGATGATTGCAACCTTTATCGAACAATATATGCCCCTTTTTGATTGCTTCTCCCTTAAAAACGACAATATAATTATTCTCAGTAATAATTGATTCCACAACTGGTTAATGGCATTTGACTCCAGTAAATAAGCAGTTATCAGTAACACCCGCAGAAGACATTTCTCATAAATAGCTCAAAGGAAACCACCCCTCTGACCGAAACACATCCATAAAATACCTACGCCTACCTGCCTATATGATATATAGTTACCCATACTCTAAGTTGGAACTCTCACCAAGGCCTAACGTCTAATTGGTACCAAAATTGTAGACCACTCGGGGAAATTTGGAGACCAGTTATGGTAATTTCCGATAACTGGTCTAAAAAAAATTGATGCTCAACTTGAGTTAAGAGGAAAGGGAGGGGGGGGGGGCAACACGCGGGCCATGGCTCCCTCAGAATCATGATAGTAAAGGTATACCAAGCCAGGTTTACAAAACGTCCTTAGGTATATAAGCGATGGCTTTGTATGTTTATTATCATGCTTGAGTTCAGAACAACGCTATTTTCTCCAATTTTCTTATGTTATTTCAGTATTCGTTGATTTAATCATCATTCATCTGTTCATTAGCATTACTTAGTGATTTTGTCTCCCATCCAATTACATACATTGCTCTGCACTGTTGTTTTATATGGTTTTGCGTAATACGAATAGACCTAACGTACGTACTCAGTGTAAATAATGATAAATAGATAAATGAATGAATAAATAAATATAAAAAAAATTGTCAAAACAGGGGAAAAAAAGAGTAAATTAAAGGTATTAAAGTGATACATTGGAGGCACACATCAGATGTTTTACGATAATTATCCAGAAATTTGTTTCAATCTTTTTAATTTTGGGATACTTTTCTTAAATTTGTGGATTTTTTTTTCAATATCTAGATAATATTGCTATATTTTCATTTAATTTTACCCAATATTTCTATATTTTAACCAAATTTTTCTTGAATTTTACCTAATTTTTCTTTAATTTGACCTAAGTTTTTAATATGATGTTCATAATATCCCAATTTGCAGTTAATGTATGAAAGTTTCCTACACAGGTAAATTATCTTTGATATCAATCCCAGACCAAGGTGTTCTCTTCTTATTTTCTCCAGTGGATGGCGTGGGTAAAGTATGATGAAAATAAAAAATATGGTATAAAAATGAAATGTTTTAGACCTACAAAATGCTCCAAAATCGCAGACTTTCCGTATGAATAAGTGACGAACTTCCATATGTTTAGAGACTATAAGAAAATTCCTTAAAGGAGGCCCTAAATCACATGGACAACAAAGGCACAAAAACTCTCAACATGATTCGTAGGAATCTTGACCGAGCCCACTTCTTTTAAAATCGACTACTTACACCCCTTAGGCTTGAGTATATACTCCCACTTTCTGGTACCCTTATACAGTTATACATTGTCTAATAGAAAACGTCCAAAAGAGAGTCATTCGCTTCAGCTGCAACAATTATAAATAGGAACAAAGTATCATCAACTTACAAACTTCACTCAACCTTAAGGCTCCACATACAGAATCCTAATGAAAATTCTTAATTAATTATGTTTTATAAAATTATCCATAATATTGTTGAATTTCAAGTTAATCCCTATATAATTCTCATCCACACTTGCACAAGAAACATGACATTAACTTCAAAAGGTATACTATTCACTAGTTCACCCAAGGCTGATACTGAAATATTCCTTTTTCCATTCAATTATCGCAGCCTGGAACAGCCTCTGTTGCTAACGCTCCTGGACGTGTAGCAATGTCAAAAGACTTCTTTACATGAACTAATATTCTTTTGCCCTCTCCTATACTTCTAGTTCACTTTTCCACTCATTTTCTTGTGGTTTATACTTGTTTATTATTCTTACTCCCTTGCACGAAGGTATTCAGTTACACCCTTCTAGTAGTCTACTGTCTAGTGGTTCTTCAAAAATATCGAAAAAAATATCGATGACTGTAATGAGCACCTTAAAATTGGGTGGGGGGGGGGGGGTTGGTCGAATTTCCTAGGAAATTTCCGGGGGACAGCATTTCCTGTTACACCGGTCGATCGAGTGTGGCCAGTCTGCCGCTGACCTGTAATTATAACTTTTTAAGTCTAGAGCACATATGGAAGGATGTATAGTCACCATGCAAAGTAAGAGACCCCAAAGTTGCCAAACTAACTAAAATTGTCGATTATTGTTCAGCCAGTTAGCCAGGGACATTTCTGGTTTAGTACTGGTGGCATGGAAGATGGGATATATTGACAGATAGAAAAATGTAAGAAATCGACTATGCAATTCGAATGTTTGCAACTTTACATTACCTACCGTTGTCCCACATCTCCAGATTCGCCCTCTTACCTTTAGATTCGCCTCCGATGTGTAATATATCAGCATAGAATGACAGAGAATAACTTAAAATGAATACATGACCAACCTTCGGCAGTTGCAATTTCTCCGTCAGAGTGAGCAAGTCTTTGATAGGCTGTTGGCGAAATGCAGACCGGAAAACTTATTTCATGACCAAGCATTTGTACTTATCACCCTGCCTATGTTTGGACGTAGAATCCTTGGCATCAGACAGAACCTTAAGGTGAAACGAATCATTCGAGTCGTTTAGAATGATTCAAAGTTACTGAGTCATCGATCAGTAGTGGGTCTAGCATAGGAGTTCGAAGAATACCACCCACCCCCTCCCCTCCCCACCAGTACCCATAGGAGGAAGAAAAGAGGACGTTTTTCTATACTTAACCGGAGGAGATGTGAGATACCTCCCACAGGAGTTGTCAATAACGAGCACCCCCCCCCCCCTCCCACACACACACACACAAAAGAACGCCTGGACTGACGACTCGAGGGAATTTCAACGGAGCAGCACGATCGAACGATAAAGACAGAAGGTTTCTTTTGTTATTCAATGTTCTAGAACATTCGCCAAAGATCAATGGAGGAAGGCATAAATGTTCTTGTTCTAACTGAAACAACAAATTAAGTACAATGTTAGCACTCTGTATAGTAGCCTACATACCTCCGCCCATTGACAATTCGAACATACTTGATTAGTCCATTCTCTATCAATTCCACATCCCGATACCAACAATCTACCTCAGAAATCCAAGACCCACCAACAAACCAAGTTGTATCGGCAAACACTTTAGCTCTTTCTCACTTTTGATCTGTATTATCCATTTGCATTATAAACACTTCAAGATTATCTACCTTCTGGTAGATTTATAAATATTTATTTGTTGCCCCATTGAAACCTATGGTTCAAGACCCACGTTTGGGGCCCTTGTTGTACAAGAATAAGGAGTTACTGATGGTTTGGCCCTTTGTAAGCCGAAGTGAATATGTGTTGTGAACCCTCACCGAATGACTAAAATTTTGGAATGGATCCATGGTTAATTAGTTCCTCCGATTTCCCCGAGAAAATTGTTCTGAAGCAAATCTAGTCCAGTTTGGACATGTATAGTCAAGATCTTTCCGTTGCTATCATTCCTAAAATGTTCAACTTCTAAGCTTCCTGCTCCTTAAATGGGACCCTCTCGAAAATATGATAATTAGCCCTTTCGCTGGGGATTCTCATTTGGGACTGACGGATTAATACCTAATTAGTCTTGTGCTACCTCCTGACTGATTTCTTTTAGATCATAAAATTTAGATTTATTCTGACCAAACATTTTATTTTTTTATTTATTTAGTTTCTTTCAGGGAAGTCTGATTTACATTCCATCAGCTAGAAACCAATTGTTTTTTTAAAACAATTTGGTACAAAAAAGATTTAAATGATTTGATTTTCTAGAGACCAGAGCATGATTGAATTGTTCAGCACATTCCATTGGAAAGCTATACATCTAAGTTTGACAGATCTCATCCTAAAACATTCAACCACCAGTGACGTTGTGGGTCATGTTCCACTGAGGGGGTAAAGGGAGGGGGAGTTTTGGCGCCCCCCTCCCCGAAAAAAGCTCATGAGAGTAAAATGTTGGGCACATAGAAGTAAATTGGCATGAATCGTTTAGGAAATTGCTTAAAATCAGTGTTTCGAATCTAGGAACCGTCAAAGCCCTGGAAGGGTTTCCAGAGAGCAATTTCATTTCATTTTTCATTTCATTTCATTTATTTGGTTTTACACAACATTTACAATTTACATGTACATATAAATTTACATTTGCATACACATGCATACAAAACAATATACAATGACAAATTTACAACAACAAAAAAACAGATATACATAAATAAAGTTAAAGAAAAATAAAATATATATATATATATATTAAATGTAGAATGTTGTGAAAGGGAGTGTTGTAAAAAACTCTTGTGAGCTTAACAGGGTACAACACTCCCTTACATATAGTACAAGACAGCGAGAAAAGAAACACCTTTTCTTTTTTCATAGACCCACCCCATCCAGCTCCTCTCCCCACCCCATGAAATGAACAGTTTGGAGAAAGTTTAATAGCTAGCCCCCATCCCATTATTTGTCTATATAGACAGAAATACAAAAAAACAAATTAAGTTGTATCTCCCACCATCACAATTCCATCTACCCCCTCCCACACACACACACCCCACGAAATGCATTAAGTTAATAATTGCTCATAAAGTACCTTTTTAAGTGACTCCTAAAACTGATTAAAGAATTACACGTTTTATCCCTACATGGCAAAGAATTCCAGATATTAACTAATTGATTTCGTAAGCTTTTTTGGGCATTGTTACTATAAGTGGGGAATGCATGGAAGTCAGTGCATAGTCTAGTATTGTATTTGTGAATTTGTTTGTTCTGGGTGAGAACAGTTTTGAACTTGTTTGCCAAGTTACTGTTTAGACATTTGAAAATAAAAGAAGCTATACTTACATTAATACGATCTGTAAATTTAAGTAGGTTTAGAGAGGAAAATAATGGACTGGTGTGATCATAAGGATCACAGCCAGCTACGTGACGGATAGCTTCCTTTTGCAAAATTACCAGTTTGTTTAAGTTAGTTTTATTTGCACCTGACCAAACAACCAAACAGTATGAAAGATGGGGTAACATTAAACTTGAATAAATAGAACGTAAAGTGCTTTTAGGCAAGAAGTGCTTAAGTTTAGATAATATTCCCACACCTCTCGCAAGAGATGAAGATACAGCATTAATGTGGTCACACCATGATAGTTTGGAGTCTATTGAAACACCAAGGAATCTTATTTTATCAGTTCGAATGATGTTTTTATTAATAGTATCAATATTAAAACTTAACTTATTTTGCTGATTACCAAATACCATATAATTCGTCTTATCAATATCCAATGATAATTTATTCGCATTAAACCAGTCGTGGAAGTAATTGAGCTCTTTGCGTATATTCTCTTGCAAAGAGTTGGATCTCTTCCAGAGAAAAAAAATGTTAATATCATCAGCAAATAGCACAAGGGATGAAGTACTGGAAAGATTACCTATATCATTCATATATAGAATGAACAACAATGGGCCTAGAATGGAGCCTTGAGGTACTCCACACTTCATAGATAAATGTTCAGAGTTGATACCATTATAAACACTGAATTGTTTCCTATTATATATGTAACTACAAAACCACGACAGACTTGATCCCCGTATACCATAGTGTGCTGGCTTGGATATTAGAATATCATTAGAATATCATGATTAATGGTGTCAATTGAAGAAAAAAATTAAAAATTGAAAAAAATTGCCCAAATATTGAGGAAAATTTCAACAAAATGCAGAAAATTTCCCGAAATTTAATAAACAACTTTCAAAATATTGAAGAAAATATCCCAAAAATGAAGGAAATTTCACAAAAATAGAAGCATATTTCACGAAAATGAAGAAAATTTCCCAAAGTTTAAAAAAAATGAAAGAAATTTCATCAAAATGGAAGCAAATTTCACGAAAACGAAGGAAAATTCAGATTTCCCAGAAATTTGATATTTTCCTGAAACAGTGATATTGCAGAAGATTTCCCAAAGAAAATTTTGTAACACGTTCATTATTGGGGAGCTTAAAATTGTGTTAACTGTAGGTATGCTATAGGCAAAAGGTTGCAACGGTCTGGTGGGGACCCTGGGTTTCGCAGGAAGCCTTACGTTTGGTGCATGGTTTTAATAGCACAAAAGGCTTTAAAATGTGTCACATCTATTGGGCGAAGCTACACGTATAACAGTATAAGGGCGCTAGGGCGAAACCGCATCCCTGCATTTCTTGCGATTTTCAGAGCAGAAAATTGCGTAATATTGTGGCAAATCCAGGGTTGACGTCCTAGGCGCCGAGGGGGCTGGTAGCGTTTTTTGGCGTGATATCGGTTGCAGAAATTGCTCAAAATTGTGTCAATTCCGAACTGAAGTTTGTTAAAAGGAATATTATTTTGGAACGAATGATCAAATGCTGGATCCCAACGACTTCAATATGTGTCTTTAGTTGGGGTCTAGAAATGCTTTTAATGTTTCTGATGTAAAAATAAAGCTTTGAAAAGAAATATTTACAACGTTGAGAATATAAAGTAAGAGTATATTTTCATAACAATTCTGCGCCCTTGTGAGCATTTGGCGTCCTCTCGAAAGCTTCTACCAGTTGTAATCAATAAATTGTTTTCCCTTCATGGCAGTTGCAGATATTAAATATTGCAGACGAGCTATTGCCATGCATCTGTTTCTGTCCAAACGCGAAATCCAAGGGGCCGCTCGAGTGCCAGTGGTGGAAAAATGGCGGAAATTTTGGTCTTTACTGTAGACAATTCATGCACTTTTGGACTACACAAATGGATTAAGGGAATAGGAAGAAGTTAATGACAGATTGATCAACACGTAACTTTCCCAGGGTCTATTCGTTGTCTTCCTCAGGACGATTTTGGCGCCCCTCAGAAAGCTTTGCTGAGGGCTGTTTTTCCCTGGTCCCCTGCCACCACGCCACTGTCACCCACCCTTATATTTTTGTCATTCGCACGTTCCAATATGTCCCAAATTTGAACGTGACTTCTTCCACGTAAAACAGTAACAAACCACACACCTAATTTGAGAAAAATTCGATCATCCGTTCTTGAGATATCTTGATGGCAGACAAACAGACAAACAAACAAACGCAGAAGCCTACCTCTGTCCAACTTTATTGGCGGAGGTAATAATAATACTTTGATCGTTAAGAATAATATTTGTGTCTTTCTGTATGATGAAGTGCAACACAAACTTCATTTGTTGTATTTTGCGCACCTCCCCCCGCCCACCCTTACGCTTTAAAAGTAATTATTCGTCACCGGTTGTCTAAATGTTATCAACCATTCAGCTAAGAAGTATAAGACTCGAAATTCTTCCGCACCGCGGAAGAGAGCTTCGAAATTTAGAACCAGCGTGATACAAACGGCTTGCAGCGGGTCTGTCACATATTCATTGACATTTTTTTTTTTTCACTCGAAAATATGAGTGGCAGATAATGTATGAGGTCAATTCATTAAATTAGAATTTTACGTGAGAGTTGAACAAAAGCGAGTGTATCAAATTGAACAGGCAAACTCAAGAAATAACTTAAACAAACTTGAACATGCCAACCTCTTAATTATATTTTTCATGAAAGGTCATAGTCGACTGCCCTCAATTTCGGAAATGTCTTATATAATTTACTGTAGTCTGGGACGAGTAGTGCCTCAAGGGCGAACTTTTGAAAGCTAATTGGCAGGTGCGTATTTGATGTGTTATTGAGCTACTGTACTTGCCTTAAAGGTATATGGACGTGGAGAGGCAAACTCAGCTTAGCATCCATCAAAACATCTCTTCGGTTCTTTTCTAACATAACCCAGGGACGTAGCTCCCGCCCCCTCCTTTTCCCCGGGGACAGGCGGAGATAGGAGCGAAAAAACGGAGGAAAGGCGACAAAGAAAACATTTAAATAAGCACTGGGAGTAAATTTAAGAAATTTTGCGTGAAATTTTGGCAAAATTTTCGCGAACGTTGTCTGAACAGAAGAGAATTTACCGAAAATTAAAAAAATTGTCTGAAAATCAAAAGAAAATGAATTGAATTTTCCAAAAATAAAGGAAATTTCCCCCAAATTGTCCAAAAATGAAGAGAATTTCCTCAAATCGAAGTAATTTTCCCGAAAATAAAGGAAATTTCCCAAAATGAAATAAATTTTCCGAAAATTGAAGAAATTTACCCGAAAATTATGATAATTTTCGGAAAACTAAACAAACTTTTCCGAAAATAAGGGAAATTTCTAGATTAGCAGCAACTTTGTGGGGTGTAAGACAAATTTGCCCGACGAAATTTTGCATTTGCCACAGTTATCTATAAACAAAGAAACGACAGGGACATAGTCAGGGGGAGCAATTGGAGCGGTCGCTTGCACCTTTGGTTCCCCTCACCTCCCCACCCTCTCACCCCCCCCCCCACCTATTCGGGCGACTTAATGAATAACTGCTAAGTTGCTTTGAAATGTATTAAAGCTATCATAGCAGCAAACGAATTCGTCAAAATCGATTAAATATTGAACATTTTATAGCACTTTAATTCTCAGACCTCAATTTGCATATTTTATGCAAATTTTGTGATGTAATACCTAGGTATTTTAATTTGTAAATCCTTTGTTTTTAAATGTCTTTCATAATTTGTTGAAGTGGTGCAGCAAAATTAAACCACAAGTTTTTGAGTGTTGCCATTTCCCCAATACAATTATACCTGGCATGTCAGAAAGAAAGTTATTTCTTATAAGGGTTGTGTGGGGTTAGTGGGGTTAGGGGTGGGGTTGTGGGTGGAGTTAGGGGTGGGGTTAGGGGTGGGGTTAGGGATGGGGTTAGGGATGGGGTTAGGTGGGTTTAGGGGTGGGGTTATGGGTGGGGTCAGGGGTGGAGTGGGGCTCAGGGTTTTGGGTTTTTTTTTCTTATTTTGTTTCTCTCAATTCTAATCTAGATACAACTATGTATATGTTTAAAAAGGAGGGAGGCAGGTAGCTCTGTCAACTGAGCGTACAACTGAGAGGCTGGAGGCTCCAACGGCAATGTAACCAGCGACTTTTCCACAGATATGCAGAACGATATACGCTGATATCAAGCGCAGAGGTTTGTCTTCTACGTTACACTTTCTCCCCCACCCGACCTTTGTGAAAAGTGGCCAATGGTTGGGTGGCGCTCACCGTCCTTCGTAGGGAATGTAAAGCCGTCGGTTTCGATGGTAGGACTTTCACCCCTTGCCTGGTTGTCTGAACACTTCAAAAAAAGATCAGGGTATTAACCCGGCGTTCATCCACTTTCCATCCTGGCAAATTCATCAAGTACACACTGAAAACAAATCATTGCTACTTCGTGTGCTTTCCATGGCATTTGCCTAAAAGTGAAATACAAATACAAAGACAAGTAGATTAAGTCATATTATTTCATTATTTAAAGGGTACCCTATTCGTTAAGCTGCAAAGATCTTTTGGGGCACTTCCTTTCACAACTTTCCGTATTTTTGTTATATGTATATTCTTATTATTGTTTTGTTTTTAATGTTGTTAAGAAACAAATAAGTGAAATGAAATAAAAATACCATCCTGATCGGAAATTGTCGAGAAATTTGACAATTTTTCAAATCTTGTTATAGGAACCTCACAATTCTTTCAAAGATTATGAAAATCATTCGTATTTTCTTTGCACCGTACCACATGCCGTTCGGGCCACATGACATCCCACCACATGCTATGCCACCCCGCCCCACCCCATGCCCCACATACCATTCCTCCCTGTCCCACATGCCATCCCACTCTGTCCCCATGCCGTCTCGTCATGTCCCACATGTCGTCCCACCCTGTCCCTCATATCTCACTCTGCCCCACATGCCATCACACCCTGTCCCACCTGTGCCACATGCCAGCCCACCCTACTCGACATGCCATCCTACCCTATCCTACATGCCATGTCACTCATGTCTCACACGCCAACCGTCCATGTCTCACACGCCAACCCTCCATGTCTCACACGCCAACCCTCCATGTCCCACATGCCATATTCTACCCATCATACTTTCCATCCCCTCACCTATACCTCTAAGATGCCCCAATCCCCTACCATACCCATTTACCCATTCACACATCATCCTCCATTTCCCTACCATCCCCATTCACATACCATTCTCCATTCACCTACCACCCTCCGTTCACCACCCCTACCCAACCTCTATTCACCTACTACCGCATTCATCTGCTATCTATAGTCATCATCCCAACCTTCCCTACAACCATCACTCACTCCATTACATCATAGCCCCATCCTCAACCCCACCCTTCCCCTGGTAATTGACATAAAAAAAAAACATGAACCCTTTAAGTTAAATCTGATAGCAATTACTATTCATGTGAGCAATTACTATTCAAGTTTTTGTTTTTAAGCTCTATTAAGGCGAGGCTTCATTGTTTGGCTTTTTTCATGCTAGCTCTGAACAATGCATGTGGTCGGACGCATTGGCGTAGGCAGGTTTTTTGTTTGGGGGGGGGGAGGGGGGGCTACTCATTGGTATGATTTTTAACCCGTGACAGTATCTAAGCGGAGCGCCACCATGAGTTGGCGCGTAGCGTTCAGAGAAATTTTTCCAATAAATGCTGCCTATAGATTGCCGGAAATGGCACTTCCTAGGCCAAAAACTTGCAAATTTGAGGCTGTATTTCTTTGATTGCTCACAATTTTGCTGTTAATATGGGATTGGGGGGAAGGGGTGGGGCATGGCCCCCGTGCCCCCCCCCCCCTTCTCTGGCTACGCTAGTGGTCGGACGGACAATGAATATGGAATAACGGACTGACGAACGGATGGACACTCAAGACGGGGCACGGATGGACGGACGGACGAACTCCTCTTCGACAATTTCATTGGCGAAGGGATATTCATAATCACGTTTGTCAGGCAAAACTTTTGCCATTGAGCTTAACTCATTCGCCACATGTTGTGTTAAGTCAGTTAACCTTTCTTCATCTTTCTCAAAACGAAAATAATCCTCATGATTTCAGAGCAATTACAGGTTATACCACTATTTGGGATCCACATATGTTCAGAGATTTTTGTCAGTGGAAACATCTTGTAAAGTTTGCAAAACTGGGTCAATTGGATCCCGGCATAAACACCAACAACTTTATGTTGTTTATTTTATATACTACCGGACGCTGACATGAACAGATAAAAGGCTCACGCCACATCCGAGGCGTAAATACCGGGGGTGTGAGGGTGTCACACCCTCCGGCCCCCATTTTGAGACTCATTGGTAAAATTTGAGATTAGTCGGTAAATCTGGTATCAGGTCGGTAAAAATAACGATTTTTATATATATATATTTTTTACAGTGAGGCAGTTTTTTCTTCAAATGGGATGCTAATTTTTAGGCCGTCAGCAAAACTTATATTTCATCTCCCCACTTTCCTAGTCAAAATGGTCTACTAACGCGCCTGACGACGTCGTTTTTTTATTTATACAGGACAAACAACCAAATAATTTATATTCAGCTTGAGCAGCCAAAATAGGCGGGTCAATTTATGAGAAAAAAACACCTCTAACAATTCTAATAGGCTTTTCAGTGGTTTGGGGCCTACTGGATGCTCCGAGTGACAGAAATAAAAATATAAAAACGAAGAATTTCTGAACCCCGGAAGTGGGTTAAAACTGGGTCACATCCAATATGGCCGCCGCCAACCCGGAAAAAGGGTTGTAACTTACTTAATATTTGGGATAGAACAATGATTGTTGGTTTTATTCTATGGTTTTAAGGGTCAGGCTATTCATTGCTGCAATAAAATATGACCTGACCTTCAGAAGTGGGTTAAAACTGGATTAAATCCAAGATGGCCGCCACCACCACACCCTGCAGATTTAACATCTTTCGTACCCCCTGACATGGCACTGACTAAAGACTTTTTCTGGTTCAGATCCTCATTAGAAATCTTAAACAGTTAAATGAAGAAGGCGCCCTCAATAAATTTACTTCCCACTTTGCTTGCCACTTTGCCCTGACGCCCGAGTTCCTCTCGACACCATTAATGATATACAGCTCGAGCTCAAATAATTTCACGGGAAAAAGCCGCAGCTCCAACTGCCGAAGGGAAAAAACTTCGGGCCCATGCATGCTGCAGCTTCTGTAAAATCGGTCAGGATTTAGGGTTGTCAGGATTTAGGGTTGTCTGGTTGTTGCGTTGACATCAAGATAACAAACTGCATTGTTGATGAAGTTTTTCGTGTTGTACTGTTTTCGGGAAATTTTGGGTAATATAAGTATAATCCCGTCTCTAATTATTAGGAAGGGGGGGGGGGTATTCTCGTGTACCTATGAGTGAGCATTGCGTATGTAAATACTAAAGCCAACTCGAATCGGGGTCTGAATCGGACGTTCCCAACCCACCGCAATCCTGCCAATGTCGCTACGTCCTTGCATCCATGGCTTGAAATTACAATACATGGTATGCAATTCAGGGTGGATTTTTTTTAATATCATGCGAGAAAACAAAAATAGATAGGTCTGTATAAAGACACGAAAAACTCGAAATCATAAATAATTTCTAATTCAGAGCGTTTCTTTTCATTAACAATAATAAAGCATATTAGAAATTACAATATTTATAGCAATTAGTACTGATTTTTTATCGGCTTGGTTTACGCTATAAACAGGCCCGCTACTGGTTTGGGGATTTAAAGAATGTACTTTACGTTTCAAACGACAGGAATATAAAATCTACTGAACTGTGGAAAGGGAAAGAGAACTGCTTTACACAAACTTTATTGCAATAAAAAGTAACTTTCTTTGGCAGGAATGAAAACAAAAGCCGTTTCAATAAATGGAAATAATTCTCGACAATTATGCGCTGGGCCATGCCTGAGCCAGGCAGCCACGACCACTCGAACCAGAAATTCGCAAATCCTAAACAAAAGTTGCATTGTGAAAATATTGAAGAAAAAATAAGATACGTTTTTAAAATGATAAAATATTGGTATAAATTAATATGTACGAGTTACGGTTTGATTTTTGGCCCCACGACCCTCTCATACTGTCAATAAATATGAAGAGGGAAATTCAATCGGAGACCAGACTTTTATTTTCGAATGGTGCCAATAATGGGTACCATAACGCTCACAACAATCAAAGCGGTCACACACATTGAATTTTATTGAATCCGAATTCAAGTCGTTGGGCACTATACTCAGATATTAGAGCCAAGAAAATGCCCCGGTCAAACCCAACGACGCCACAAGACGTGCACCATTGCCACCAACTGACCAACTTGACAAGCCGAATGGAATTACTACCCGACTACCCTGCTTTGTCGTCTGCATGTCGAGCGCCACACTTTTCTCTTCTTTTTTTAAATCAAAGATACAACCGGAATTTCTCGGCTGCAGGGGGAAATGTTATCACCTGATTACCGAAAGCTATAACCAGTCGGTTTTACCTGTTTACTAAATCTTGGTACAGTGCATTTGCATCTTGTTTGGATACGCCTTAATCAAACACATAACCAAAGCTGCAATACCTCCTGCAGTTTCTGGCTAAGCCACAAGGGCCGTAATTCTCCTTCAAGAAATGAAAAGGAAGGGGGAACATATGACCATGTGTTCCCTCCACAGTGTATTTCAAAACCTTATGTATTTTTCGAAATTCTGCTGGAAAGTTGGCGTACAATGTCCCACTGTCAGGTCAGACTGTGACCACCAGAGAATTACGGCCCTGATTACCACCGAATGTAACATTTAAAGATTCACCCCTCCTCCATTCCCACGCCGCTCTCGTTTCCACCCATATATATAACCAAAAAAAAACCACACCTTTTTGCAATGGGTTTGCCTGTCAACTTTGATAAAAGAGAAAATTGAAAAACAAGAAAATGGTAGTAAAGGTGAAGGTTGTCAAAACTACATAGAAAAATCGCCAATTTCTTGCATAATATTCTTATATAGATCATAAAGATGTTGTAAACCTTAAACAAATCTTTCGAAGACTGGGCCGGCCAATCAAACTAACAAACAGATTCCTGATCTGAATCCTATTCAAAGTTCAAAAGTAGACAATTTCAAATTAGCATGTCAACTCCACTTCAAAATTATATGCATAACCCCCCGAAATAACAAAACGACTGAGAATAAAATTATTTTCAGTGGGTTTTGACGTCCTACAGAAACTAATAACACTTTAACAGTTCAATGACCTCTGGGGGTAGGATCAAAGCTAACGGTATTTATTGTGATGCGAAAAATAGTGATACGAAGAATAATGTACGTAAGTCGAACAAAAAACAATTTGCTACCCAGAATTTCTTAATCATTTGATGGCAGCTCCTTCTTCATCACCAAATGGAGGAGCCGTCCCCACTCCTTAATGATATGGGAGCTAACGTTCCCATTCCGCAGTGGGCGCTCAAGTCTCCCAAACGACGAGGCGAAGATGCAAGACATTCATACCAGTTATATGAACCAGTGTTCTTTCTATATAATAAAAAAAAAGAAAAAAAAAAAAAAAAAGATTAAAACAAATTTCCCCGACGAGGAGGCAGTGGTCTCGCTAGCGTCACCACAACACAAATGGAGTATTGGATTGGGAGAACACACTCCTAGGTCACGATCCTGCCCAAATTTAGCACTTAGTGTGAAAACTAAGCGCGTCCCATGTGAGGGGCCAAGAAAAGGACCACAGGCGTATATAACCTCAAGCCTATGATAGACGACCAAACTTACTGGATGGCTACGGCTTTATGGTCTGGGAGATCAAATTTCCTAGGAAAGAAGGACCGGGCCTAAATTTCATAGCTTTACTTTTAAGGGGACCAAATTTACTGAATGGCTAAGGCTTAATTGTATATGAGGGGAAGGGGGAGGTCGGGTGCCAAAATTTACTGGGGGGGGGGGGACAAAATAGCTATAGTACTCTGCAAGGTTTCCTATTTTGATCTTACTTTATCATTTTACAAATTTCGATCAATCTCTTAAATCGAATTATTGCTCTCGCCTCAAAAACGATATACACAACGGCACTCAAAATCCACTAAATGTAGACCACCATTTTTATTTAAAAAATTATCAAACCGATCCTCAAAAAGGTACACAAATATACACATATCCCTAAAAGTTAATATCACTAAGCTAGCTATATACTTGCATGCCTCACCAAGGTCATAATTCAACGGGTTTCTCTGGCTCATCAATGAGAAAAGAATGCATGTCTTTATGCCCAGTATCGGCTTCGTCAATTTCTATACCAATATCATCAGTAGGTGATTCAATGTAATTACTGTCGTCAGCTTGTGAGGAGTTTGAGAAGGTTTTATACATAGGGTTTAAATCCTCCTCCTCGTCCTCCAGTTCTAACGGGGCAGCTAACCCGAGAGCCAAGTCACTTCCGGGATAATCCGACACACTTCCTTTGTCTAAATTTCCATTTATTTCTAAATCTTTAGAACTTGGTTCAATATCAACCTCTGTTTCTATTCCTGACATTGGTAAATCGAATGCTTGATCTAATCCGGGTGAATGCTGGAATATCCATCCGCCGCTTGGCTGGTCTGCCCCTCTTGGCAATGTTCCTTTGGCCATCTCACGTTCTACCCTTTCATAACGATTGCCTCTTGACCTATGAAGATAAAAACGTTATTTCTTTTATATTTTGCTCTACTTGTAATTTGGGCATTTGACTTAATTGCATCTTGAAACACTTTCTTAATCAATTTGATATCTTGGGTCGGCACAAACAATACAAATTATAGAATTAACAAGAAGATAACAGTCGAACAATTGCATTGTTAGAATGGATAAGGGAGCGCATCAAGCTTCTTCATGAATTAAAGTGGCACTCGTCCGAAATGTGACAGTGTATTATTCTTGAGTCTTTAGAAAATTCGAGTACACTTTTCTTGCAAGTGATAGTATGGATAACCTTTAATCTCGACCGAAAAGTTAAGCTTCTTCTTTTCGAATTTTAACAAACAGAGGTCTCATCTCGCGTGCTCCATTGTTATCGTTTATGACTACGGGTTTTGAGTAATAGTCAATGAGAAAATACGTACAAATTTGTAATAATCAGGTCGGGCTTAGTAGTATTGATGACATTGAATTAACAGATTAAGTACTTTGGTTACACATTAACATCAGATAGTCTGTGCATTAACCAGGTTAGAAAACGCATTGCACAGTTGCAAAAGACATGTTTACAAAAAAGGATCAACTCTAAAGAATATAAATATTGGAATGGACACTAAAGTACGTGTCTTGAAGGCAGATGTATGGTCTACTCTTCTCTATGGCTGTGAATGCTGGACAATTACCAGTAACATCAAGAAAAGATTAGAAGCAACAGAAATGTGGTTCATTAGAAGAATGTTGAAAATATCTTGAACAAAAGGAAAACAAATGATGATGTCCTGATAGCTTCAGGCATGGACAGGTCCCTACTCAATGCCATCAGAAGGAGACAAATGGAATTTTCGGGGCATGTTTATCATGAGTGGGTGGGTTGGAACAGCTTGCCGTATGTGGGGAAATTGAGGGCAAAAGAAGCAGAGGAAGGCAGCGAGTCAAATATGTCCAAAGCTTAAACAACTGGGCAACCAACAACAGCCTAAGTGACTGGAGGGCCATGATCGCCAATGTCTGTTCCAGACTTTCCAATGGAATTATGCCATGAAGGGATTTCCAAACAATCCATTTTCTGGACTTTAAAGAAAAGAAAATCATAGTGGTTGGGCATCAAAGAAAATCATTGTGGTTGGGCATCAAAGAAAATAAAAGCTTTTGCTTTTGGCATGAATGGAAAATGATGGATATGAATCTTCCCTGAAGAGAGTTCAAACAATGAATGCCTAACGCGAATAAAACGGAAAACAATGAAGGTAGATAACCCTAAAGTGTCTAAAAATGCAAATGGTAAATCCTGCTTAAAAGTGAGGAAGAGATTTGGGGAAATAAGTTAGTGGGTCTAGGATTTCTGAGATAGATTGTATTGAGGATGGGGGTGAACTTTACAAAACTTTAAGATATACTTTACAAAATTTTAGGCAATAGACACATAGGCATGATGTCACCCCCCCCCCCCTCCCCCTCCCTTAACTTTAAGACACATCGGTAAAATTTGAGATTAGTCGGTAAATCTGGTACAAGATCGGTAAAAAATACCGATTTTGATTAATTTTTTTTTACAGGGAGATAGTTTTTTTCTCTCTTGAAATGGGGTGCTAATTTGAGGCCATCGGTAAATTTGATATTTTACCCCTCCCACCCCCTCTCCCCCATCAAAATGGTCTACTACCGCACCTGTACACATGACCATTTAAATCATTAAAGACAAGATCACAAACAGCACGGGCGCTATAAGATACCTACTTTTTCTTGAAGCTAACAAAATGTTGACTCATCTTCTCCCGACGTTTCGAAACTATACAATACACTATTAAAGCAGCGATGAGAAATATTATGACGGCACCGATCACGGTCAGTATGATGATGAGTATAAATTCAACTGTAAAAGAAGATATTTGGATAAAAATGAATTAGCTGACGTTATGCTCCAACACTCGATGATAGCTAATAAAATATTCAGCTTTGTCCCATCTAATCATGCTACATAGGTTGATGAAGTCTCAAACTTAGAATTAAGAGCCCATGGTCATAGCCCATACGAACCCAGTATATACCAGTCCATGATTTTCTATGCGACAAAGTTTTTAAAATTTTGGTACGAAAAGACATAACCTATCTGCTAGCACAGTGTATACTGCAGGCCCACCGGTTAATTGATTTTATCAATGTTGCGCTAAGAAATTAAAAAAAGGTAAAACAAAGTACTTCTAGCAATTTTCATATGATTTGCAGGGACATTTTTTTCTCTATAGAAAACATTTGTTCAATATTTATCATTATTTTTTCATTAAAATTTGCTTTAGGGATTCACTGTCTGCCAGTACCATTTTGCCATCACTTGAAAATTCCTTTAAAAAAAACACGCTTGTTTGAAAAACATGAAAGCAAAGGGGCGTCATTGTTCACCTATACGTCCCAAAAATGTGTATAATAGACTTGAAATTTAAAACAGCTTTTCAAAATGGTGACGATTTTTTTCAAGGTTTTATTCTTCGTAAACGTTTAGTTAAGGTCTACATTTCTTCTGCATGCCCATAGACCTTTAACGCGAATACAATAAACCATACCTTCAAAGTTAATGGGTGGTGTTGTTGAGCTATCATCCCGAGGTCTGGAGGTGTTGGCTTTATTTGTGGTTCCAACAGCTGGAGCCTTTAGTGTAGTACCTAATATTATTCCCACCGGGACGGTTGAGGCTTCGGTAGGTGAAGCTTTACTTGTAGGCAGCGAGGTCGCTATTTCTGGTTCCAAAGTGGATGGCACTTTAGAAGCCATTGCTGGAATTGTTGTCATTTTTAAAGTAGAAGATTCACCAGCGAGAATTGTTGCCAGCTCAGTTTCAGATGGAGTGTCGGTTCCATCTGGACGAGGTGACGCTTCTTTCAATGGTGACGGTGTTGATTGACCATAGTTCGTAACTACCAAAAGACCTGCGATAAGAAGAACACGTCATTATCATTAAAATCCAACAACATGTATGTCACCATAGTTGAAGGAGCACTAGACCGAAAGTGAGGGCGCTCGTTTTTGCGATTTTCACAGATATATTATCCACAAAAGATCGATAAACTTTAAACCTCCATAGTCCACAGCCGACGTGGGGGCAAAGGTCACTTGAACATTCATATTAACCTTGAAAACTACTGTACCGTTGCGTGCTATGGATAAGCATTCAATTTTTGGGACTACTAAAAATAGCCTCACTTTTCGGTCTAGAGCTCCTTTAATTACAGTATCTATATTTTCTTGTTTCTGCATCTTCCGCTTTCTTCGTCATTTGATTGCAACAAACGAAATTTGTTTCTTCCTTCAAACAGGGAAGGTACTGTAATACAGTGGGGTCCCGTTATATTACTCTACCTGACATATCTTCCAAGAACACTCTCCCACACACTGTTCGTGTTCCCACATATTCCCTCCACCCTGGATGTCAAGTTTCGCCTGGAAAAACAGGAACGTTAAAAAAACATCTTTTTTCTTTTATAAAGTTTTAAGGTAGATGGATTATATATATGCCTAGGCATCAGGTTGCCAAGGGAGCTTTAAATTCTGAATAGAAATATCTTTGAACTTTGTCAAAAGCTGTGTATAGTTTTCGAGGAATGGCTAATCAAAGTTTGACAGCTCAATGTAATTCTCTAAAATTCTGTTCTAATTTTAAACAGTGAAAATCATCAGATTGTGTTCTCCTGCTAAATCTTTATGAAGGGGTGTATGGAAGTATGATGGACATTTAAAACTTCTTCGTCAAATTCAGGTACTCCCATTCATATCACACTGGTGGAAGATTGCAACAACAAAAATTAACATAAGGCATTTTGCTGGTTGTTACGAGGTCAGAGAATTCAATCATATCTTGTCAAATGTTTTAAGTGATTTTGCTACGACTTACTCTTTGCTATTTTCATAGTGTATAGGGTGTCCACCCACTGGTCCAAAGGCCCTATAGTCTGAAGGTTTTATAGTCCGAAAGAAAAGGTCCACTAGTCTAAAGGTCCGAAGACCCAAAAGTCCGAGGGTTCAATAGTCCGAAGGTATACCCTAACCCTAACCTTCGGACTACCGGACCTTTGGACTAGTGAAACTTTGGACTATCGGACCTTCGGACTAGTGGGCCCTTTCTTTCAGACTATTGAGCCTTTGGACTAGTGAGCCTTTATTTTGGACTATTGAACGTTCGGAATAATGGGCTTTCGGACCAGTGGGCGGACACCACATACTGCGAGGGGCGATATATCGCAAGTCCCAACTGCATAATTCCGGTGTGACAGTGAATTTGGCCCTCCACTGAAGAATAAACCTAGAGTCCTAAATCACTAGGGAATTCAGACCCTAGGGTCAAAATTCACTAGTGATTTTAGACCCTACTTTTTATCATAGTGATAAATGACCCACCTCACAATTTGAAGCGTGTGCACATGGCTTCGGTTTTTGTAGTGAAGCTACACTGGAACTATTGCGGATGTTTTTTCTTTCTTAATTGTAGATACACGCCACAGAAAGGGGTACTATACCAATCGTGATTTTTATCAAATTATATCAAAGGAACTTAAAAGGACGTTACCAGCATGCAAAGTTTCCATGACGTAGAGTTTTCTTGGTTTGTCTTCGGCACATTTAAGCCCTCCTTTCTTTAAAAAGAGATCTTCCACATCAGGCTTAATAAAATATTTCTTACACAGTCTTCTAAAATTTGCTTTGTCCTCTTTTGAGACCGAGGAGGGATAATTTCCCGATATCAAGAAATCCTCGACCTTTGTTATGTCGTCCATTGCTGTCGTCGCTATCAGTTAAAGGTAATCGAAAACGTAAAGCTACTATTTTGGCTTTGTTGACATTCGCTTTAAAAAAGCATGCAAATATACGGGAAAAAAACTATTTCTAAGGGCAATACTGATTCTCTGCCACTGAAATTCATAAGGCACGCTTATCATAGTGAATTTTGACCCTAGGGTCAGAATTCACTAAGTGAATTTAGAACCTAGGCTTATTTTTTAAGGAGGGTCCGAATTCATTGCGACACCTGTCCGGCGCCGCTGATCTACCTTTTCCAAGTTTTTTCTTAACAGCAATTTTCAAAATAAATATTTATGTTCGCTAAGATAGAAAACAAAAGTAATGCGAACATAAACTCTATTCCAATCACTTATTTTTCTCTCTTCGTATCATTATAACCTGAATATTTCCAACTTGTATTTTCAGCCTATATAGCGATTTCCTTTACCCAAACGTGGACTCTATAGAACTTAATGTATAACCTACTTGCATGCATTGCAGCTGCATTTTACATATACATCGGAATATACAATACCGATAGCACATTGAGCTGTTGAGTAACGAATCCGGTTAATGACTTTAAAGGCCTACGTCTTTTATTGAAAAACAATAAGTGTTAAAGGCCATCTATCGTGATTAAAATGTGGCGGCGTACAATTTATTCCAAAACGATACCGATTGGCTTAGTAATGTAAATGCACACTGTACCATTGTGTTTCGACCAATCAAAACACAGGAATTGAATTTCACTTGCCTCGTACGTTAGAGACGACAATTGGCCTTTAGGAAACTCTTTGAAATTCGGTTTCCACCTCGAGAAAAATATCTATTACAGACAATTCTGTCTTGCAGTCTTGACCATTACTGACGTATTTTTATTTATTTCCCGTGGACTTATTGATTGAAATTGATAAGTAAAAACATTCACAATTCAGATCTCAAAACATAGTCTAATTTGTTGAAACTGGTTTTCCAATTTTGTCACTGTGACGGTACATTTGTCAGCAACCAATATATACAACATACTAATGCGCATAGCTCAATTTAAAGAAAGTAAATTTAATTTTTCACTACTTAAATATTTGTCCTTGAATTTTCTTCAAGTGGTATACAATAGATACTTTTCCTAGAATCCGGTCTTGCTTCTTTTTGGACATATCTCTTGGGTTTTTAAGCCACAAAATTGCAGGACAAAATAGGATAGAATACATACAGAATTTCAGGTATCTAAGGCTATGACATCACAACTACCAGTCCGGCAGCATGCCTATTAATGGGAACATAAATGTTCCTAAAAATGGGAACATTTTGCTACATGGAAGCCGCCATTTTGTAATATTTCCCATGATCCTTTGCTATCCTAACGTTAAAGCCTTATGCAAAGTTACATTTTTTAAATTTGAAGTACCTATGGGAAAATATCTTTGATAAAGGAAACTTAAAATTCATGAAAATGCCTTCATTACTGTCATGGCTAAAACTTTTCCACTCCCATTTGATATGTACACCACGCCGTTTTCGAAATATCAGAAATAATATACAATAGAGCTAGGATTAACGGCCATTTTGAAAATTCAAATATTTTTTAACACAATGATTTTTAATATTTTAATTACATCAATTAGAAACTATGATATTCTATCGCAACATCTGAACAATATGGCTACATGTTTTCAATATTCTCGTGTGTTATAATTGTTCCTATTAATAGGCATGCTTCCGGACTGACTACTGATCAGTCGTTTCTACACATGATACCAATTGTAAACTTAGATATCTCATTAACGGAATAAGTTTTTTGAATGCTTTATTCACTATTTTGTTTCTTTTGAAGTCCTCTTTCATACCAGATGGACTTGCTTGACCTATGAACTAATCCTTTAAACAAGGAGCGATACCGAAAGGCCGAGAAGAAATTCGTGTTTGTGTGTTTGTTTGTTTGATGTTTAACGGCACTGCGACAGTCAGATTCAAATTTGCCAAGCGGGTGATACAAATTTATGGTGCAAGAGTTAGGATAGAGAAGTTTGAGAGAAGTAGAGGGGTAGTTTGGATCTGAGAAGGGGGCGATATGAGGGGAGCGATATGAGGGGAGCGATATGAGGGGAGCGATATGAGGGGAGCGATATGAGGGGAGCGATGAGGAGCGATATGAGGGGAGCGATATGAGGGGAGCGATATGAGGGGAGCGATATGAGGGGAGCGATATGAGGGGAGCGATATGAGGGGAGCGATATGAGGGGAGCGATATGAGGGGAGCGATATGAGGGGAGCGATATGAGGGGAGCGATATGGGGAGCGATATGAGGGGGAGCGATATGAGGAGCGATATGAGGAGCGATATGAGGGGAGCGATATGAGGGGAGCGATATGAGGGGAGCGATATGAGGGGAGCGATATGGAGGGGGAGCGATATGAGGGGCGATATGAGGGGAGCGATATGAGGGGGCGATATGAGGGGGCGATATGAGGGCGATATGAGAGGGGAGCGATATGAGGGGAGCGATATGAGGGGAGCGATATGGGGGAGCGATATATGAGGGGAGCGATATGAGGAGCGATATGAGGGGAGCGATATGAGGGGAGCGATATGAGGGGAGCGATATGAGGAGCGATATGAGGGGAGCGATATGAGGGGAGCGATATGAGGGGAGCGATATGAGGGGAGATATGAGGGGCGATATGAGGGGAGCGATATGAGGGGAGCGATATGAAGGGAGCGATATGAAGGGCGCGATATGAAGGGAGCGATATGAAGGGAGCGATATGAAGGGAGCGATATGAAGGAGCGATATGAAGGAGCGATATGAAGGGAGCGATATGAAGGAGCGATATGAAGGAGCGATATGAAGGAGCGATATGAAGGGAGCGATATGAAGGGAGCGATATGAAGGGAGCGATATGAAGGGAGCGATATGAAGGGAGCGATATGAAGGAGCGATATGAAGGGAGCGATATGAAGGAGCGATATGAAGGAGCGATATGAAGGAGCGATATGAAGGGAGCGATATGAAGGAGCGATATGAAGGGAGCGATATGAAGGAGCGATATGAAGGGAGCGATATGAAGGAGCGATATGAAGGAGCGATATGAAGGGAGCGATATGAAGGGAGCGATATGAAGGGAGCGATATGAAGGGGCGATATGAAGGGGCGATATGGGGGCGATATGAAGGGGCGATATGAAGGGAAGGATATGAAGGGGGCGATATGAAGGGGGCGATATGAAGGGCGATATGAAGGGCGATATGAAGGGAGCGATATGAAGGGGCGATATGAAGGGGCGATATGAAGGGAGCGATATGAAGGGAGCGATATGAAGGAGCGATATGAAGGGAGCGATATGAAGGAGCGATATGAAGGGCGATATGAAGGGAAGGAGCGATATGAAGGGAGCGATATGAAGGGAGCGATATGAAGGGAGCGATATGAAGGAGCGATATGAAGGAGCGATATGAAGGGAGCGATATGAAGGAGCGATATGAAGGGAGCGATATGAAGGAGCGATATGAAGGGAGCGATATGAAGGAGCGATATGAAGGAGCGATATGAAGGAGCGATATGAAGGAGCGATATGAAGGGAGCGATATGAAGGAGCGATATGAAGGAGCGATATGAAGGGAGCGATATGAAGGAGCGATATGAAGGAGCGATATGAAGGGAGCGATATGAAGGGAGCGATATGAAGGAGCGATATGAAGGGAGCGATATGAAGGAGCGATATGAAGGGAGCGATATGAAGGAGCGATATGAAGGAGCGATATGAAGGAGCGATATGAAGGGAGCGATATGAAGGGAGCGATATGAAGGGAGCGATATGAAGGGAGCGATATGAAGGGAGCGATATGAAGGGAGCGATATGAAGGGAGCGATATGAAGGGAGCGATATGAAGGGAGCGATATGAAGGGAGCGATATGAAGGAGCGATATGAAGGAGCGATATGAAGGGAGCGATATGAAGGAGCGATATGAAGGAGCGATATGAAGGAGCGATATGAAGGAGCGATATGAAGGGAGCGATATGAAGGGAGCGATATGAAGGGAGCGATATGAAGGGAGCGATATGAAGGAGCGATATGAAGGAGCGATATGAAGGGGCGATATGAAGGGAGCGATTTGAAGGGAGCGATATGAAGGGAGCGATATGAAGGGAGCGATATGAAGGGAGCGATATGAAGGGAGCGATATGAAGGGAGCGATATGAAGGAAGCGGTATGAAGGAAGCGATATGAAAGGAGCGGTATGAAGGAAGCGATATGAAAGGAGCGGTATGAAGGGAGCGATATGAAGGGAGCGATATGAAGGGAGCAATATGAAGGGATCGATATGGAGGGAACGATATGAAGGGAGCGATATGAAGGGAGCGATATGAAGGAAGCGGTATGAAGGAAGCGATATGAAAGGAGCGATATGAAGGGAGCGATATGAAGGGAGCGATATGAAGGAAGCAATATGAAGGGAGCAAGACGGACGATTGGCTCCCCAGTGGGTGTTGCAGAGGACTTTGAAAAGATTGAGAGTTTTGCAACAGTTGGCTTTGAGGCTATTGATGTGAGGAAAATTGGAAAGCTTAGAATCGGGAGTAATCCCAAGGAATCTATAACTTTATTTACTGGGAATGATGGAATCATTGAGGCGGAGGGTGTGACGAAGGAAGAAAGAGTTGCTGTTGTTGAAATGTATGAGAGCATTTAAAAAAAAAAAAATGTTGTTGAGAATTTGAAGACGTTGGTGTCGCTCTAGTAAGGCACTTTGGAGATTATTTTGCAGGGTCTGGAAGCAAGGGGATGACGAAAAATAGCAAAATCATCGACATAGAGAGAGCAGTTGATGCTAAGGGAGAGAGCTTTGGTGATGCTGTTGATTTTGACGATAAAATAGGTGGGGAGAGAATGATACCCTTTGAGTCGCACCCAGGTGTTTGGTATACCTTTGTGGGTGTTTCCAATACGTACCTTGAAATAGCGGGATTGGAGGAAGTTTGGAAGAAGACCTCTGTGGCAGAGAAGTGTAGGTCCTTGAGAATACAGTACCGCCAGAAAAAACCTGTTCCATGTCAGAGAAGATGGAAATGGTGTGGTGGTTCCTAATAAAGGCTTCACGGACATAAGTGTCTAGTTTTAGAACATGGTCCAGACCATTTCGATTACTCCTGATTCCTGAAGCCATTTTAAGTTGAGGAGAGGATGGAGTTTTTCTCGAGGTACCAGCAAAGTATGTAATTAACCTTACGTTCCATTATCTTGCAGAGGCAGGAGGTGAGAGCGATGGGCGATAGTTATTGGGAAAGGTTTTAATGGGCATAGGGATGGGGATAATGATGGGCTATCTCCAAATGTTGGGGCAGATTTTGGAGGACCACATGCTGACATGTGGTCTTGAGTAAGATGTCAAGAGAAGGTCTGAATAGCTTTTTGAGGAGATTATAGTGAAGGCCGTCAGGGCCTATGGAAGAGGACACAGATTTTTTAGGGCAGAGAGGAGCTCGAAGTAGGTAAACGGGTTGTGAGTTTCTTGATTGTTAGACTAGATGTCTTGATTTTTGTGAGATATAATGGTTCGTAAAGCATTTCCTTATCAGCTTATTATGTACATAGATTTTGTTTCGAGTTATGTATAAAAATGCAAGGAATAACTTTTTTTGATGCCCATTTTGAGCCAGGAGTGTTTTAAGAGGTGGAGTTCAGAAATGAGCGCCCTAGCTAAAATTTTCTCAAATTTAGGAGCTCCGGTGGGCCAAAAATTCAAAACGGGTGTTAAGTTTCGCCCTGAAAAACAAGAACGTAAAAACCATCCGATTCTAAGGTGTATGGACACTGGCATAGAGATTTTATAGGCTTTTAATTCTAAAAGAAATGTCTTGAAACTAATTGTCATCTGTGATTTCCGAGGAATGGCTAATTTAAGTTTGAATAATTCTTCATTCTTAAAGAGGGAGGCTCGTCTCATTAAAATACGGTAAAATTGGGGATGCGATATTTTGACGTAACTTCCGGTTATGGACGCAAGATCCGACCCACTGTCTGTTTGTATTTGGAGTTGGAAGAGAACTCCATGGTTTGTACAGCCAGACACTAGCATGTACGTTGTTTGTGCCGAGTTACCTACACAGCGCATTACGTTACTGTGACGAGAAACGTTTTTTTTTTTTTTTTTAATGCGTTTGTCAAAAAGCGAAAGTGAAATATTAGTATAATGAAAGAGCTTTCTTTTGGTGTTATAATACTACAATAATAGTCACCAAATGAAAATTACTAAGAAAAAAAAAGAAGAAGATAAAAGCAAAAGTCGCAATAAACGATTCTACCGGGGCTCAAACTTACGACTGTTGATAAGAAGAAAAAATTGCTTCCGATCGCCGTAATCAACTGGGTTAACTCATATGGTGACCTTTAAGGCGTTTTAAATAACTATATACCTTGCAACGAATCGCGCAGCAAAATTTCAACCAATCAACAAACTTGAAAGGAATTCTAAATATTGTGCACCTATGACGATTTCGCCTCTTTAATCATGCAGGCGTGAACCTGGGGCAAGAGGGGGGAGGGGAGAGGGACAAGGCCCCCACAACAAGGCTCCCAATAATTTTAATGGGGGCCAAGTACCATTTTGAACCCCCCCCCCCCTTCCCTCCAATAATGAAGGTCTTACAAATTGATTTTGAAAAGTCAGATTCCATCAAGACATCTTTTTTTCCGGAAATCTTCAATTTTCGAGAAATATCCTTCAATTTTAATAAATTTTGCTTCAATTTTTGAAAAGTTTTTTTTTCATTTTTGGTAATTTATATTGTTTTTACGAAATTTGCTTCAATTTTCGGAAAATTTCTTTCATTTTCGATTTTTTTTTAATTCATTTTCTGGAATTTATTTTCAGTTTTCACGAAATTTGTGTCTAGTTTTCAGGAAATTTTCGGAATATCTTCTTCATTTTGGGGAAATCTGCATCAATTCTAGTTAAATTGTCTTATTTTGGGAACTTTTTGGGAATTTTCTTCATTTTCTGCAAATTTTCTTAATTTTGAGAATTTGCGTCAATTTTCGTAAAATTTGCATCAATTTTCGTTACACTTGTCATTCATTTTTGGAACTTTTTCTATCTTTTAGGGAAAATTTGCATCAATTCTCGTAAAATTTCCTTCAATTTTTGTGAAATTTTATTCATTTTCGGAAAATTTCCTTCAAATTTCGTGAAATTTTTTTAACATTTGTAAAATCTCATTCATTTCTTGGGAAATTTCAAACTCACAAACTGACAAATGTTAAAAATAAAATACTCCAGTGGAGTTTGCCACATCTTGGTTAACAGTTACCATTGTCACTTGGTAAACAAAATCGAGTTCAGGCGGAGGTGAAGCTTGTAACTTTACCGTTTACATGTTTACTTTTGCTCTATTTGCTTTTGAAAATTAAACACTATCTGTGAAATGACCTGGTCACTTCAAGTTGATTTTACATATTGACCTGAAATTTGCTCAGATATCAGAATGCAGTACGGTTGAGGGAGTGGCGTAGAAGGGTGGCCTCTCAGGATGGGGTAGGGGGGTGGATGAAAAATCACGTTTTCTATCAAAATTGTTGCTGTTAATTGGGAGATCTACTTTATTTTTCTGTAAAATTTCTTCAATTTCGGGAAATTTTGGCCAATTTCGGGAAATTTGGGCCAGTTTTTGGGAAGTTTTGGCCAGCTTCTTATGTGACATGACGTCAGCTGAAACATCCTTATAGGATACCATGTTTTTAAAGTAAACAACGTGGAATGGCAGAGACCCAACCCTCCTCCCCCATTACCACGCCACTGTCTAGAGTCCCGTCTTCTCAGGGCTGCCACTCTAAATTTTCTGTTTCCCCTACCACGCATGCGCATTTCTTTACATCTCCCCTGCACTCTTCGGCCCTTTTTCACCTACAAAATTCAGTTTCCCCCCCCCAAAAAAAAATTGTTTTTACTTTGTTTGTACCTAAAAAAATTAAGTTTTCCCCTACACACTAATGAAAATTAAATCAGTGGATCTACCGGCAATCTGTGTCACTATACGGGTATGGTACAATAAATTCATAGCAAGAAATATACACGGTATACATGATTCTCGGACGAGATTTGCTCAAAATCTGTAAGAATTTTGGTGTTCGACTATGACCTCCAGCCACTTTCCTATCAATCTTGCCAATTTTTTTTTTTTAATATAATAAAAAAATTGTGAATCCCCCTACTTCCCCTACAGAATTGTCATTTTCCCCGTAGGTTCCCCTACATTTGGCTAAAATTTCCTATCGTAGGGGATTTCTCCCACCGTAAGGGATTTCCCCTACCGTAGGGGATTTCCTCTACCGTAGGGGATTTCTCCTACCGTAGGGAATTTTCCCTACCATAGGGGATTTCCCCTACGAGTGGCAGCCTTGCGTCTTCTGCATACTGCATACCGCGCAAAACCATATGACAATTTGCACTCGGTCCTTACATAGAGCGGACAAAGGGCAAGGAAGTTACTTCCCAGCTATTCAGCCTTTCTTTTGTTCCCCACCCTCCGAGCATAGTAACATAACGCGCGGTGTCAGGCGAATGCTACAGGTGGTAGTATTGTTATGCAAATTTTTGATCAGCTGTGCCACAACAAAATATATTACTTCATAAGTTTCTAAAAGGATTTAGTGTTTTACTAAGCAAACCTTTTTGTTTTTGGTAAAACTGCAATCAAACGCGCAATTAAGGTCTTGGGGCTAGTGGGGGATTTGGCTCTTTGGCCAAATGGATAGGCCTACATCACATTTGTTCCACAGGCCAATAGCCAGGGGTTTTCTCAAGGGCGGAAGACACATGACAAGCACTTCAACAGTCAAGAGGGACACTTGGGAAGATTCTTCATATACCTGTGTACCCTTGTAACATATTTCTTTTTGTTTTATTTACGTAAGAAGAAAGGGAACACAGACCTTCACGCCCCATACCCAAGGATTATAGTCCTATAGGTTTTTTTTATGGAAATCACATACTTTACACATACTTTATACTTTGAAATTTCATTTTAAAGAATGCATTTCCCAAGATACAATAGGCCGACTCATACTCACATGATGAATAGTCATCGTTTGTTTTCACATACGGCTCCCAGCACTTTATGTGACCCCACCATGACCCCCTTAAATTGTTAAAGACATCCATAATTTCGATGTGTCTGGACGTAACTTTATACAATTACCATTATGCATCATCCCTGTTCTCTGTGTTCGAAACACACGACAACTCCCTAATGGTGTGTATATAGGATTACTACATTAAGGTGTTTTCATTTACAAGATAATTCCTTTAAAGGTTTGTTGACATGTAGCAATTTCTAATTTGGTTAAAAGGCCATCTATCGTGATTAAAATGTGGCGGCGTACAATTTATTTCAAATAAATACTCATTGGCCTATCAATGTAAGTGCACGCTTTACCATTGTGTTTCGACCACTCAAAACACAGGATTTGAACTTCATTTACCTCGTATGTAAGAGACGACAACTGGCCTTTAAAGAGTATTAAATCTCAACAAATCTCTCTTTTTTTTTTTATCTACTTCAGTTTATTTTGAAGATTTTAACAGTTTTAGTTTCTGAGTTATGTCTGATCAAAGTTCTGATCAAAGTTTGATCAAATTTTAGTTAGTGA
This sequence comes from Chiridota heheva, assembly GCA_020152595.1. Classification (NCBI taxonomy): domain Eukaryota; kingdom Metazoa; phylum Echinodermata; class Holothuroidea; order Apodida; family Chiridotidae; genus Chiridota; species Chiridota heheva. The sequence continues at coordinate 602,592 of JAIGNY010001658.1, read as the reverse complement.
TCAATTTGTATTGTATATATGACTCGGCAAACAGCTTGAAATCTTTGTCATTTTTTAAATTTCTTTCCTAAATATATCATAAAAATAATAGGGAAGTATATATTTCTGCTAGACAGCTAGTTTGATTGTGAGTATGATAACGACGCCACCTTGTTTGGTTAGAACACAGGAAAATATTATTTAGAGAATAGATTCCTGATTAGAATATGCTGCACCTTTTGAATGAGTTGCGATGTACATTTAAAAAACAAAGATTTACTAAAGAAAATAAGTTCGCCCTCAGAATAAAACATCAAACATCTGTATAAAAAAATTGGGGCGTGTCTAAAACAAAGACCGAAGATGAAAGACTTCAAAAATCTTTAAAGCGAAGACTGAAGATTAAAAAATGTTGAAAAATCGACCAAGTTTTTTTCTTCAGAGATTACAATCATTATGAAAAAGCGAAAGAGTTAAAGAAAAATTAATGAAGTCCTCTAAAATTCTGTTTTGAATCAGTAATTACAATGGGAAAATATACATTTTTCCACCATTTTGTTTTTTTAAAGTTGTATAAGATAAACTTGCTTGACCCCTGAACCAATTCTTTAAAACTTAAAGGCCAATTATCGTGAATTACGGACGGTAAAATAAATTTGTATTCGTGTGTTTTGATTGGTTGAATAACACCGATCAGCTTACACCTACACAGATGAACAAATCAGTAATCGTCTTGGATCAAATTACCGTGTGCTAGAATAAAATGTACGTCGCCACAATAAAATCACGACAGATGGCCTTTAAAATTCAATGCAGTAGCGAGGATGTGTTCAAGGCGCCGCCCCATGGGATAATACGTCTGAATGTTTACCTATGCGAGAATGAATGTAGTCTTATCATAGGCCATGTTTAATCTCGACAGTTCTAACGAAATGTTTGTCAGACATTTCAGGTTCCTGTTTTTCAAGAAGTTTTTGTTATTAACTTAGATCAATTCTCGCTTTAAATTAGAAGTGCTATTATAAATTGAACTTCCTCTTTTATATTTTGGAATTGGTAATAATTCTAAGTGTTGCCTTTGTTGGATTATTACATCATATAATTTAGCAGTTTCGACTCGCTACACACACGCAATTAAACATGATAATTGAAACCATGATTGTTTACCCATAAAACTTTTAGTTTAAAACAAACAATCTGTTGATTTACAAAGGCCCAATGCGTGAACTTGACAATCTGGTACTTAAAATCTCTGGTGCAGTTGGCAGTGCATCCCTTGTACATGACCTTGACACTAGAGGTCGGCCGGGCTAGGAAAAATGGTCACAATAATGTTTAAAGCAATACATTTCAAATAGGTCTTTACCTCTTTACCCGATTGGCAATTGTCCACATTGGTCCCGCGTGCACCCACCCCATCTCTTTGTGTCGGTACATGGTCCTGTTGTGCTCTTACCATGGCACTGGCTACGTGCCGTGGTAACGACATGAAGGTTTTGTGTTACTTAAGAAGTTAAAATAATTTTAGAATTTTTGGCAACTACATACAGACTACAGTACTTGCTTATACTCACCCCATACTGCAATCACCAACCAAGCGGTGGCCAGCTTTGTACCTGTTGGCGACATTGACTTTTCTGAACAACTGATGCAAGAATGGTACGATTAAACTGAATATGCAAGTGAAGACTGCATGCAGTTTAAAGTCTATCATATGAGATGATTTGAAGAAATTTCATCTCATGGTGGTATTACCTCAAGTACGGGCATGACGTTGGACTGTCAACACAGGGAGTGGCGGAGCTGATCCTCAAGTTTCGCGTAGTTGATCCGTGTACCTGTTAGAGGGTAAAATACAAATAGAGACTTAAAACGATACTTTTATGAATGCATTAACCCCGACCACCTCACACAGCAGGCCCAAAGCTAGCCTTGAATGCATAGGCGGCTGGCCGTAAGCGGTGATTTTGCCCACCTCAAAGACTTACTAATCAATGTTTTTGTATACTTTTATGTATTTTTTAAAAGATATTCATCTCTTCCCCACCCCCACCAATCATGTTTTGCTCCTCCCAACTAAAATCTCTTACAGTCGCATATATGCTTTAGTGTTAATTGAAGACATAAACAGAACTAAAAGGCTTTGTGCCGGTTTTGTGGTTCCGATGCTCTTTTTCCATGCTGATTGGTTTTGTATTAACTGTTAATGTCATTGCATATCATTAAATATTATTCATCAAAATCATATTAAGCCTCGCCCATTACGCATATTAATGATATGCAATGTTTTAAACAAATAAAATAAACACGTACAAACTCGCTGACATCATAGTTCTACTAAATATGAAACAAAACTGACATGTGATTGTTAAAATATAAGCATTTCAAGATTTTAACATTAAGCCACCACCTACTCATTAATATACATGACATCACCATAAAAAACAATTGGGCACATCTGACCATGTGCTATCTGTGTACCACACATGACATAAATCCAGCTGGTTATTGTTCTTGGGATATTCTTAATACAAGATTCATGTTGAATAACTCTGGCTATAAATTTTCAGTCCAATGAATCCAAACTTACCAGTGTTTATAAGTCACTGATGAAACCATCCTTTTAAAAGTCAAAATTATTCCTCAGCCCCACATTACACGCATGACTTGACCCGCAGTAACCAAATCCACAATACCTGGCCCTTCACAATAAGTTATATTTTGTGAGTATAGATGCTTGGGAGGGTAATTACTGATGCGTAAAATCACTTAACTATCTGTGGTGGCTTTCTTAATTGCCTCTAGCAGAGTCTAAAAGTCACACCCGCCGAAATGGAGTTTCTTGAAGGTGAAAAGACTGCAAATTTGTAGCGATGATTGGGCGTAATGCTTTTTAACAAAATCATATTAAGCCCCGCCTACTACGCTTATTGATGAAATTCAACGTTTTTTTATGCAATGAGCACATAAACACTAGCTGACAACAAAATTATACTGAATATGAAACAAAATAGACACATGATTGTTAAAATATGAGCATTTCAAGATTTTACATTAAGCCCCGCCTATTCATTAAGGCACGATATCTCAAGAGCGTACAGCACAATTACACCAAATATGAAACAAAGCATACATGCGGTTGTTAAAATATGAACATTTCAAGATATTTACATTAAGCCCCGTCTACTCATTTATATGCATAACATCACCACCAAAAACAATAGGACACATTTATGAACCACAGGCTATCTGTTTACCACATATGAAATGAATCCGGTTTATCGTTCTTGAAATATCGTGCTTACGAGTTTGCGGTCACAGACACACATACACGCAAATACATACATACATACATACATACATACATACACGCAAATACATACATACATACATACACGCAAATACATACATACATACACGCAAATACATACATACATACACGCAAATACACGCAAATACATACATACATACACGCAAATACACGCAAATACATACATACATACACACATACATACATACATGCAGATACATACATACACGCAAATACATACATACATACACGCAAATACATACATACATACATACACGCAAATACATACATATATACACGCAAATACATGCATGCATACATACATACATACATACATGCATGCATGCACAAATGCACACATACATGCACACATGCACACATACATGCACACATACATGCATGTATGCGTGCATGCATACATACAGACAGACACACACATACACCCATATATACACACACAGACAAACACACACACCCGCCCACACCTACACACATACACATACATACACACCTGCATAGATTCCTTAGAACCAAAAATGAGGGAATATCCGAAAAACTGTCCCGCGGATCCCTCTTGGAAGTTTTAATTCCTCTTTGAGAAAAATCAAAATACGTGCCTGCCACAAAAAAAAGGTGTATTTCAACCTGTGCTTTGGGCCTACATCTTTTCGTTTAAATCAGGGAGCGGCTCAACAGTTGAACGAGGCAGTGTTTGAACCTGCTTCAGTGGCGGTGTTTGTGAAATCAGCGGGTACCTCCCACACAGTATAGTACATAAAACATCAGTTCGGTTCGATGTAGACGTATATCTATGGCAAACACAATATGTAGCAAACTAGCAATCTTATAACAAATAAAATTATCAAGAATTATTGAATGTACAAAACACTATACTAGCATATTATCAAGATAGAAAAAAATGTACGAATATCTTAGCTTACCTTTAATCAAATATGAAGAAATTTGTGTCTCTCATACAGTCATAACAGAACATGAAACTTTCAAAAACACGTTAAGCTCACAATTTAGCTGATTCTGGCACCTTATTGTGTTCACAAAGCGATCCACAACTTGTTATTCTTTTATCAATAGAGTAGGACTGTACATTTCTACAGATTCCAGTTTATTTGTTAGAAATTCATGAAGCATAGAATTTGTTGTGTGCTTTTTCGTCTTGTATGCAGTTTTTAGTTAAAGGGTGATTGTAACGTGTACAAAGATTGTACTTCTTTGGCAAACTTCTTTAATTTAGTTGGTTGGGTAGTTGCTTTACCAAAGTTTCAAACGTCCTAACAGACCGCCATCTGTCTGTTGGAATATTTACGTCAAGACGCACACAGCCGTTTCATTAACCAGTCGTGGAGTACTGATTAGAGACCCATCGGGAATCGAACCCGGGACACTAGCAAGCTGAGGCTCTACCGCACTGCCACGGAGGTCTCTATTCGCTTACAGACAGTCAATCCTGTATCATTCTTGATTTGACAGAAATAGGCATAGGCCTACATTTGAAACAGTTTGCATTGTAGGAAAATGTGTGTGTGTGCGTGTGTGTGTGGAGGGAGGAGGGAGGGAGGGGGGGGGAACCCTAAAAAAGCCTTATAATTTTAATACACAAATTGACCAATCCTCTACCTGACGGTGGACGATTGCTAAAGTGCCGCGTGGGTGGAGTTCAACTGTTACTTCTGATGTGACAACGTCTAAACAGTGGGGTGGGTGACGGTCCAATGGACGTTACAATGTTAATTTTAAAAAAGTGGGGACCCAGACCTCCTCACCACCCCTCCTTGTCCTCAAATTTCATAATTGATCAAAGGCCTTTGTTTTTATTCAAGCTCGCCTTTTATTGGAGGAGAACTAGACCCATAAGTGAGGCGTCCTTTTCGTGTTTTTTTTAAATATTCATTTACCTGCTTAACTGATAGAATTGTACTGTTTATGCGTCTTATAGATAACTACTGCCAATTTGATCAATATTGGTGCTCCTCTCCATGTTGGTCAAAAAGCTTTGCTAAATATTCTAGAAAAATGTGCCCTCATTTTTCCGTGTAATTTCTTTACTGCTTTAATAGAGGGATTTCATCACGTGACTCGACTAGAAGCCATTTTGCAGGCCAGCGGCGTCGTTGCGTTTCACGCGTCTTCACACATCTCAGTCACATCACACGTACAACAAACACTACATACTAACCTACCACTTCAGCGAATTTTACTGATTGCAATTTTTTGTTCCTTCCGATTTTACTTCATATTCAACTTAAGTTTTTAATACAACAAGATTCCGGCATAATTATCTTACCCGGTATTTTACAAAAATAATCTTATATAACAACATGCAAACGTGTTTGAGTCTAATTAAGTGCTTAGCAGACGACCGTGTTTTTCTCCTACAAAACGGTGTTGTAAACAAAGTCATGTAACCTCATGACGTCACCTGAAAAACCCTTATTAGGTTAGTATATCGAAATAGACGCTTAAACTATACATATATATATATATATATATATATATATATATATATATATATATATATATATATATATATATATATATATATATATATATATATATATATATATATATCTATATATAATGATATATATATATATATATATATCTATATATATATATATATATATATATATATATATATATATTATATATATATATATATATATATATATATATATATATATATATATATATATATATATATCTATATATATCCATATATATATCTATATATATATATATATATATGTATAAATATATATATATATATATATATATATATATATATATATATATATATATATATATATATATATATATATATATATATATAATAATAATAATAATGATAAATATATATTAGATCCTTATATATCTTTAAATTCGCAGCAGCGTGTTTACATATAACAAGTACAAGTTGAATTGTGTCATTTCCTATTCAGGGTGCGCTGTAAGATTGGACACTATATCCATAGGCATAATTATATGCATATAGTGTACCTTCTACCAAGGAAGACTCATTTTTGGATTTACCCCAGGCCCCAGATGTTGACCGCGGCCCTCCATAAATTTCACAAAAAGTCAGACACTACGAAGCTGTTTGGGCACGTGTTTGACTTATTTTGTTTCACTTCAAGGATTAGTACAAGGATCAAAAGAAACTTGTGGAAAAAGCATTCAAAATCTTATTCCGTTTTGTATAATTTGTATAATTTGCGTACAAAACGCACTGAAATCTGACTAGTTGTAACATCACATCCTCAGATCCCCCTGTCTTTATGTATTATATCTAAGTTTTCCTGCGTTATGTGGCATAAAAACCTTCGGGCATGCAAGAAAGTAGTAAAACAGAATCTAGTAGGGGTAATTATATTTTACCACTTAAAGAACGTTCGAGGGAAAATAATTCAAATTGTAAAAAAGTTAAATATACTTTCTTTAAAATACAATTACAATTGCTAAGAATGTGAGGATGAGGGCGCCAAACTTATATAGACTTACACCAGTCATTTCTACACAGATAAGACAGAGCTTTAAACCTGAATATGATAAGTTTGAATACATTCTTTGAAGAGAGTTTGAATAAACTTGGAAGTGGTTTCTTCACCATTTTATTTCTATTTATGTCCTCTTACGATAAACTTGCTTGACCACTGAACTAATCGGACTTTAAATTCATCACTAATTTTGCCCAGTTTCGCCATTTTTCCTCCGCTCCAGATTTATGATGACATGCAAACATTTTTCTGCCCGTCCCAAACAAGGTTTAATCCGGCCCTAACAAGGCTTAATCTGGCCCTAACAAGGCTTGATCCGGCCCTGACAAGGCTTAATCCGGCCCTGACAAGAGCAGTATTTAAATATTTCTTAAACCATAGAAAACTGCACTAAACTGCACCCTAAAAACTGCACTTGTAACAACTGGTAATATTTAGAAAGTTATATTTCTCTAATATCCTTGTAAATATTGATTGTGCCCGCCTAATGGTACCAAAATTATGTATACAGTCCGCTAATAATAATAACCACTGACGTGTCACCAAATCACCGTTTCTCTTTAAAGTCACGCTAAATTAAGTTTCGCAAAGGACTCTTCTCCGATTTTGTCAAAATATGTAAAAATCTTTGTTATACAAAGTCAAAGGAAACGAGTTCATTCTCTAATATGATTCCCACGCCCTTGCAATTGTAAAGAGGTTCATGCAATAAGGAACTTTCATCTCATAATACTACATCAACAAGAGAACAAGAACTCTGCCATTTTTTGCCAGTGGGCAAACCAAAGTTGCTTGCAAAGAGTCGATTCAGTAACAGTTATTCAAGTCTGCAGGTATACAGTGTGGCTCTTACAAACAGAAACCAGCACAAAAACATTGGTAAAAACGTGTAATGATTTTTTGATTTTAGATGAATTTGTATCACTGGTTTAAATTCAAAGGTCTATTTGAATTGTAAAACTATTAAGACAAGAACTGACGGAAGGACAGTATGCTTGACTATTCAACGCTAGTGTAGAGAATAGGCGTATAGAGGGAACTTTATACCCAAATAGGGCTATAGCAGGGGATGATGATTTCAAATTACTTGAGCTTTGAAAGATGAACTTACATTTTCATTTGCTTTGTTAGTTTTCACAACATTTTACTACAAGCTTCAAAATATCTTTGATTTATCCCAGATATCTTAAAAGGCTCAAGGTTACGACCTCACCCATTAAATCAGAACACATGTAAAAGCTAGCCGTCTTTATAACTATAACACCTCTTTTAGTTCTATCAAATGAACAACAAAGAAAGGAGAGAGCCTGACTTTCCAATGTCAATGAAATAATGTCTTTTATATAACTCCCTTTCCAACCTATACCCTCACCCACCCCCTACACATTTCCAGAACTACATCCTGGAATGTAATCCAACTTCAATTTAAAAACAATATATATATATATATATATATATATATATATATATATATATATATATATATATATATATATATATATATATATATATATATATATATATATATATATATATATATATATATATATATATATATATATATATATATATATATATATATATATATATATATATATATATATATATATATATATATATATATATATATATATATATATATATATATATATATATATATATATATATATATATATATATATATATATATATATATATATATATATATATATATATATATATATATATATATATATATATATATATATATATATATATATATATATATATATATATATATATATATATATATATATATATATATATATATACATACATATATATATATATATATATATATATATATACATATACATATACATATATATATATATATATTTATATATATACATATACACATATATATATATATATATATATATATATATATATGTGTGTGTGAGTGTGAGGGTGTGTGTGTGTGTGTGTGTGTGTTTGTCAAGCAGAGTCAAGCAGCATGAAAAATGTGCCACAACATTAAAGCAAAATTATTCGAAACAATATTGCTTAACGTATGACAAACTAGACATTGGAAACAATACAAATCCCCTCACCGCTAATAATGTACATTTCAGCCTGTCCCACACTCCAACCCAACCTGTCCAAAATATCACCCCACACCCTATGCACTACACACAATCACACCTGGAAACCAAATACTGTATATCATTCCTCCAAATGCATGACCATAACACCCACCACATGCCATTCCACCCTCTCCCACATGCCGATCAACTCTGTTCCACATACTAACCAACCCTGTTTCAAATTTCAACCCATACCTGTTCAACATCCTGACTAACATGCCACCCCACCCTGTCATACATAGTACATACAATTCCCCCCTTCCCACATAAAATCCACCTTCATCCGAATTCCCACAGCTACCATATTCTTACCATATTCTTTATATTTAGTTCATACCCAAACACCCAATTTAAAGGCGAGGAAACTTGTATTTGCTTCTTCATTCATGAAGTTAAATTTTGATTGCGATTCATGTCAGGAATGTCATAATCATAACAAGAAAAAACTACTCCAAAAACCCTGTTTATACCCAAGACATCTATTTTAAATTTCTTTAGAGGCTAAGAATCTTTTATTTGCTTTTTCATTCATCCCAATATATTTTCTAATTTCTATTCATGTCAGGAATTGTCATTATCATAGCAAACATCTAAAAACTTTTAACTAACAAACAAAGAAACCGACGCCGACGCCAATGGTAGTAGAATACCTTTACTATTCTTCGAATAGTCGAGCTAAAAATAAGTAACAGCATTCGATGGGATTCGAACACGAGAACTTACGATTTATAGACTGACCCTCTACCGTGCACACTATCTCAGAAGTATATCCGGCTACTATTTGTATGCACTAGAATATAACTGAATAATATGCTCAATTTGCCACACAATAATGATTAATTAACTTTATTATGATACGCAATAAAAGAAAAGGAAATTTTTAGCATAAAATGACTCTTAAAGTCAGTAGTTACTTTTACGTCCGCAAATATTCTTCGCTGATAGTCAGATAATCGGTAGTTTTTCGGTACCAGTTTCTTGTGCTTGTATAATTATTGTTTTGACTTTGTAGCACGGCCTGTAGCTGTGGAACCCAGTCAGTAAACTATGACAGTTTCGTTCGTTCGTTCAAGACCTGATAAGCAGATAGTTAATTGGTTAAATTTAAATCCATCGGAGCCATTAGGACCATAGGGCGTAAACAGATGAGAGCACACGGCTCCTCCTGGACGGGACGTCAGTCCATCGCAGGTTAACTCCCCAGCAATACTGGTACTCATAGTGTGGACTGGAGCAAGTAAAGTGTCTTGCCTAGGACACAATGTGGCGGGAGTCGAACCCAGTACCTCGCATACGAGCACTGAGACTCCTTTACCACTGAGCCACTGCACCCCAAACAAATAACAGTCAGACAGTAGACATAGTAGAGTTAATGAACATCAGTCAATCAGTGAGGTCAATGTTAAGCTCGACCATGCTCTGCTCGTCAGTGAAAGTTCCCCCTCCGCCCCCAGCTATGCACTCCCCTCACACGGTCACACCCATAACGGTTCATTAAAACATTTATATCTAATTCTGCTTCAAGACTGACCATCTGACAGCGGCCTAAGATTGTAATATGTGCAAAAAACGTTGCTGGGGCATGAAGCCTAATTTTCAAGTACATACGCAATAGAACTGTAGAAAGAAAGGATACTCTCGTATATAAAGCTGTTGTGAATCATGATTTCTACTCTGTATGTTGAAGAGGGAGGCTCGTCTCAGTAAAATACGTTAAAAATTGGGAATACCATATTTTAACGTCACTTCCGGTTGTGGAGGCAAGATCCGATCCTCTGTCTGTTTGTACCACACAGTACAGTCAGACACTAGCATGTACGTAGTGTGTGCAGAATTACATACACAGCGCATTACGTTAGTGACGAGAAACTTATTTGTTTTTTTCAATGTTTTTTTTGTCAGAAAGCGAAAGTAAAATTTTAGTATTATAATACTACAATAATAGTCACCAAATGAAAATTACTGAGAAAAAAAACGAAGAAGATGAAAGCAAAAGTCAAAATAAACGATTTTACCGGGGCTCGAACTCACGACATGATTTGAAAAAAATACGTTACATGCGACCGCTGCAAGCATCTGGGCAATCTTGTGTAGTGATCTTCGAAGTGTTTTAAATAACTATATACCTTGCAATTCGCGCAGCAAAATTTCAAGCAATCAAAAAATTTGAAAGGATTTTTAAACATTGTGCACATATGACGATATCGCCTCTTTAACTTGTATTGACAGGTAGAGATTTTGAAGTCAACAGACAAACAGAAAGATATTTAATATTCACCATGCAGGAAGAGCTTTATTTATATTCTTTAAATTACGTCAAAAACACCTGCGGGTTGAAGAATTTTTGCTGTGATGTATGAAAGAGAAGGCAACTCAAAATCTTTAATGTCATCATTCTTGAAATTCATGTCCTAAATGACTAAAAATCAGACTGTTTTCTCCAACTAAATTATGTTGGAGATGAAACTTATTTTCTATTTCTTTTTTAATTTGCCATTTTTATGGTTTATAGCATGCTTTCTTTCAGTTAAGGTGAAGTTGTAGCTACGTGTCCATAGAACTTTGATTATACAATCACATCATCATCACGAATGTAGGGTATACACAAGCTTTTTCCCGTTTCGACATGGTGACGAACAGTGGCGTGGATAGAATAAGGAGGGAGGGGGTAGGCAAGTAAACTCGACAAGATGAACCGACAAGTACAAATCTGAACCGACGAATTGAAATATTCCCCCTCCCCTACCCTCCCCAGGCTACGCCACTCATTACGAATGTGCTTAAACGCATATGATTAAAATTCATATGTTAATTTTCCTCGTTTTCTATAACTAATAAATTATTCAAACTGTAAAATGACACAATCACAAAAAGCATATACCGATATTGTAAATCATGGTAATTTGCATTTTAAATATTGTTGATTGCAGTGCACGTTCGTCAATTTTTCAAAGCGAAAATCTACTTTTTTACATTCGCCACTATGTCAAAACAGAGACAATACCATGTATACCATACCCTAAGAAGCTGATAACGACCTGATGCGAAGTGAAACATGTACTAAAAACCTGTGCGACATTGACTTATTGAAGTCTCCTCAAATAGTATAACAATCACATTGTTGTGAATTTGTCGCTTTGTCTGCCAGTCTTGTCAGTGAGTTTATCTTTCACGTAAATAATTCTTACTGGTAGAGATTCTCTCAAGTATATTCTCTATTCGACAGGGAAGCTTGGTATTTCATCTTTTACAGCACTGATATACCCACTCAAATGTGGTATCGGCCTACGTTATATCAGGGATACTGTTGTAGAACAGTATCCCTGGTTATATGCATAACTCATAAGACCGGACGAAAACCGTTGGGCTTCATGTAGAAGCGAAAACCCACCCAACCATGATGTAGCAGTTACACGAATGGGATTAGCTTATTGTCACGCAAAATCTTATCAAATACCAAAATCATTCATTGTGGACGTAGCAAAAGACGGTGTTCCCGACACTGTCACTGGAGAATTTTCCATTTAGTTTAGACGAATATCGATATTCTTATCAGCCCCAAAAGAATATCACCGATGATCTTCAATCTGTGAAGTGGGGTGAGAAGCAATCGAAAGAAGTATCATAATTTGACAAGGACCAACCAACAATAAGATTCACTTGGT